>VWZN01013934.1:873797-895511 GCA_013396955.1 Regulus satrapa | reverse complement strand
GGGGGGGGTGGGTGATATCTGAGGAGGCCTTTTTCCAACTGTCAACATTTTGAAGCTGAGTAATAACGCAGCCTTGGGGTTGCCATGGGAACGTGTTTCATTTCCTAGGTGACAGCAATTGTATGTCGTCACCAGTGAACTGCACTGACTCTGGAAGTATGTCAAGTTTCCTTCAGACGTTGGCATCCCAAGACTTCCTGTGCCAGCCGCAGGCCGACACCTCTTACCTGGCTCCCACAGGACCCAACCACTCGTCCTCTCCTGGGAAGAACAGCTCAGTTTGGCCAGGGCAGGAGTAGGGTCCGAGATATCCTGATCTGAAGACCCGAACAAAGAGCAAACTCACCCATCCCTTTGGTATTCCCCCCCACTGCCTTAAGAACCTTTTACAGGCACAGCTTCATTCTCACTTAAGCAGCTCCAATCTCCAAGCCTTTGGCCCTGGATAAGCCCCCCAAGCAAGGCTTCAGTATCAAAAATCACCCAAATACTTCGGTCACATTTGCAACAGACTCATTATTTAAAGCAACTATTTTGGACTCACCTCTACAAATAATCAACATCTAAAAATACCCTTAGAGCTCAAAGACCTGCCAGACTAAGATGGTTTTTTGACTTGGAACTTCAGGTCATATGACTGAAGACCATTTTTCACAGCATATACGTCACCAAATACAACTTCAAGACCACCAGCTACACAGTATGACCAGCAAGATTCACTTGCCTGTGAACACTAGGGAGGGCAAAGATAGTAAAGTAACTTCTCCCCAACAGCTCTTCAGTGCTCATGCACTAGTCCAAAATAAGCAACTCTGACTCTGTAATAATTATTCTGCTCTGGAAGTAGGGTGATTATTTTATTCTGGGATAATTACTCAATTTCCAAAGTGAAATAATAGTTATAGAATAAAATCATTTTTATTTTGGAATATTTCATCCACATGTGGGAGTTATTCTAGAACAGCTAAATTATACCCTCACAGTTAGAAGAGAACAGTCCTGCCAATCAATTTTCCTCACGCAGGCGAATCCTTAAATCATTGTCCTTTTGAAAGGAACAGTGCAGAAGCTGTCATTGCACAACTGGAGACCCCTACTGTTTAATTTCAAGAAGAACCTGCAATCACCTACAGTAACTCTGGCTAACCCTAAATCATTTAGGGAGGAGTCAATAAAATAAATTACAAGTACATCAAGTGATTTTCAGAGCATGCTACAAATATTATTACTGGTAGATGAACCTCATCACATGATTTGAAAATAGTATCCATGTCATTGAATGCCTTCTCCCCACTCACATGACCAAGAATTGCTGCCAAGGATAGCCCTGATCAATACTCCAGAAACCATGCCTGTTGAGGTAAATGTGGGTAGAGGAATATGCCAGCAGCTGTAGCAGCACTTGATTTCTGCAGGAACTGGGGGCATACCCCAAACTGTGCAGCTACTGTGCTATTTGTTCTAGGGTAACTACTTTAGATAGAAATTTAAAACTGGTTTCTTGAAAGTACATTCAAAAACTGTTTTGATTTTGACCCCTGTTTTCTAGTATATACAGCTCTCAAGAAATTAAGAAAGCAGTTCAATGGGCATTAATCTAGGCAAAGAAGTCAGAAGGCTCAAAAGTTTAGGTTCCCACAGCAACAGTAATTCAGCAACATTCAAGATACAGAGCAAGCATAAATTAACAGTTATTGGAAATGCTGCATATGTGCAGTGTGGCCATGTTAACATTGCTATGGGAACCTTAACTTTTGAATAGATAAGCATACTACCAAAATAAAAATCATACAAAAGAAATCATTACAGATTTTGCTGGAAAATACTGCAGCAAATTCCTCATCTGAAATCTGCTGATGCAGAGCATAAAGACCCTAAACACTTAAAAATCCAAATAGGTGAGAAAATAATCTCTAAGAACAGGGGCACCAGAGCAATAACTATCACTGACACCAATGTTGCAACTTTACTTTAAATTTAAATTTATAGTCAAACATTATGCAAAAATGTCTCCAAAATTACAACAGACGAAGAAAATAGAAGTTCATGCACAGCTACCACCCTCCCCTCTTTTCCTCACAGATTCTTTTCATACATCNGGGGGAAATCAAGCTGTATTCTAATATACACTCATTTAGTAGCTGCAAGTCTGGATTTGACCGTCTCACATTATTCTGACTGAACTCCAAGTGCTCATTTCAGACCAGCTTGATTTGGTCAGGTCTTTGGTGTTGGAAGTTTGGTATTTTTAAAAGAAACTAGTGACAGTAAGCTGCCTACTGCAGCCTTTCTCTCTAGGAGACTGGATGTCCCTTCAGGGTAAAATAAACTATTCTACCACTCCATCCAGTTCTCTGTGATGCATGATCTTGGGCAAGTCTGGCTTACTTCCCTAAGCTTCATTTCCTCGAGCTGTGAAGGAGGGATAAGGACACTCATGTTCCTTTTGATGCACAGGTCCCGCATGTTAACTAAGTGTTTAAAACAACACCACCACCTTCAAGACAGTCTTTCTACAGTATTTGAACAGAATTCCAGCAGCATCTGAAATAATGGCTCTGCCAACTTTTCATCTATGAAAAGAAAAACTAAAATCTCCTTTCTGCCACACCAGCTTTTCATTTCTGTGTGGCATATATGGATGATCCCATCCAAAATCCCGTTGAACAAGTTTCTTCCCCAGAGTGACTGCAAGATCACCAAGTATTTTGAATCAAGAAACAGACCAAGTTTCAGAGTCCTGGAACTGTAGAGGCAAGATAAATAGTGTTCTCCAGTCCAAGTCAATGCAAAAGGCTTTCTTGCTGATATCCTGGCAAGCATGCCGGGAATTGTACTAACATCAGCAGGATTTCCTTGCTCACAGCAAAAGCAGGATATTGGCTTTGAAACAAGCCACACAGTTCAAAGAGACTCTAATCTAAATTATTTGAAGTGACTCTGATTTCTTGGCATTTACAGCATAGACTTAATGAAGATTACATGGCCCTATCACTTGAACACGTTCTCTGTGTATCATTAAGATTTTAGTCAGGCCATGAACTTGAGTTTCCCTAGAGTGACTTAGGAAAATTAGAAAATAATCTAACACTGGTTAGAATAATGCTTTTACAAAATCAGAGATGTATGTTTCAAATAGGTAGTGACATCCTTCACCAGTAAATGTGAGATAGGCAGAAAATTTTGCCCAGTATACTCATGACTGCATTTCTCACAGCAAACAGACATCGTATTATTTAGTCAAAATTAAAGAGTTTATACTCCTTTGTATACCCTGATCCCTTATGTTCTTCCTTCACCAGGCAGGATACTATATTTTCGAGACTGGAAGAAGCAAGAGTTCTGTAAATTGAGCCTATGGAACACAAAGCTTAAGCACTAGAATTATATTTTCAAACTGTACTTAAGGTGTTTCATGAGAAGAACAGAAAGCATTATTTAATTGAAGTCCCTGTCATTTCAAGATGTTTGCAGCTATCCTTCAACAAACTGCCAAGTGCTTTAATAACGAGCTGCCTTCTGTGTTTAGTAACCTCTCATAAATGATAACCGTCACATATTTCAACCTCCATACCACTATGTCCAGTACCCTGAAAACACTCTTGTGCTATAGCCAGGACCCTCACCATATCTGCCTGCTTTAGATCCAACCCAGCCTCACAGCATGAAGAACACTTTTTGTCTGGATAGGCTCCATTGGTGTCTGGAACTCTGATTCCTTCCTGAGACAGCTGCATTCCAAACTGCTCTTACTATGTGGCTTCTCCAACATACTCTGAAGATCTACTGTTGAATCCAAATTATTTTCCTTCAAAAATTATAGCAGCAAGGATATAGCTGCATGTTTGTTCACTCAATCCATGAAATAAGAAAAAAGGCATCATGTTTTCTAGTGAAACTGGTAAGTTATCTTTAAATTATTTAACATATCTTCTGATCATCAATAGCTCTTAAATAAACTTTTTCAGACATGTAGGTGGTAAATTTTTTTAAAAAATATTCCCATACCTAATGAACCTAACTCTGAAGCACTGAGAATGTTCCTAGCCTTACTGACTCCCATTTATGACCAGAGGGAATTATTTAGCTTGGTTTTCTGGGACAGCAATGGGAGTCACCAAAAAAGAAGATCCTTCCATATACTTTGTGTTCATATGACAATAGCGATTAGCTTGTCACAGTTTTATCCTCACAGTTCTATCACAGAAACTATCTCTGCTGTTTAGTATGTTTTTAACCATTACTTGCCCTCCTGGTCTCCACTTCACTCTTAGAGGCATCTTCCAGTTTCAGAACGGATAGAGCACTAATCTCTATATTCTGACATACCATGGAAAGTGTAGTGTACTGAAACCATTCTACCAGTCTGCAAGTTCCCTATTCACTTTAGCGTCCAGTGCTGGTATGACTCAAAAAACAACAACAACCACAAAAACAAACCCAAAACCAAAGCCCCACAAAAAACAAAATTAAGATTACATAGTAAATTTCTTCCAGATTCCAGCATCAACCCCAGCCATATACACACATTGTGAATTTTGGTAAAAATTACTCCCTATTAGCTCTTGCTATGTCTAATAACCACCATACAGCATTTAAACATTTAAGTTACACAGAAAACTTTTTCTCTTACCCTTAATTTCCTCTTTCCTTTTGACCCTACCACTTGCCAAATATAAAAATATTTGCTAAAAATAGTTAATGACTGATTCAAGCTATTCTCCCTCTCAATGGCATAACATGCTAAGGGCTAGAGCACTGATAGTGAGGGAGTCAGATTATATAAGCAAACATAGTGCCTCCTGGCTAGATGCAGATGAGTTTCATTTATAACCTGATGCCTTGTCAAAAGATCCATATCCTGTATGCAAACCATTATGCTAATTTGTTTTATTGAATATCCAAATTCATCACACTCTAAAATGTTCGCAAAAAAAAACCTTGTTTCTGAAATGTCAAGGAGATTAAGCACTGCCTAGATGCTTCTGTTTAGATAATACCAAATGCGCAGCGATACATATCTTAATGTACACAGTTCCGATGAACTGTGTGTATAAGGAAATTGAAAACATCTGCATGTCACTTCACAGGTGACTCAGTGCAGGTTTGCTTCCCTTCAGGTCTCATTTCATACTGCTTCTTAGGGTTCCAGCCATAGGAGCACAGTGGTGCTCTAAAACATTACAGAGAAAATAGCAAGGATTGTGCAAAGTCCAGGTGAAGTTTCCATTCTGTGTATCATTTTACTGTATGTCTCTTTTAGCAGTGAGATGTTGAATCTCTTTTTTCTTTACTACCATGTTTGGTGCTCATAACTGAAGATGACTAATTAAATAAAGAGGACATGCACAAAATCACACAACTCAAAAGATGATACACCACTGCTAACCGAAGACTAGTCTTAAAATCTGCTACAAACCAAGTCATAGCGGTTTGTCAGCAGAATACCATTATATTTATTAAAATCAAATTCTGCTTTAAAATTAACTCTGCTGACTACCTATCCTAGACAGTTACACCTATATACCTCTATATGTTATATTTCTTGATGAGATGAGAAAAGGACCAAAAAAGCCTTTCAAATATGATGTTGCTCTTTACATACTAAATTTTTCCCCATTTCTACTGCTATTGAAGCCCTCAAGACAGTAAATTTTTATCTGTGTGATAGACCAACCCTCTTCTGTGTTTACAGCATCTCTCCAATTTCTTTGATCATTCATAATTTCTACAAACTTTTGTGCCAGAGGTCAAGATCAAAACATTACTTGTTGGAGGCCTAAGAACTCATGGAATTCCACTAGCTAGGTCCTCACAGAGCAAGCCTGGGGCTTCCCTCTTTGTCTCTGCTTGCCACCCTCCCAACTTTAGATCTTTTTGTATCATTTAGAACCTGTTTTTCCATCTTTCCTTCTATTCAACCAAACATTGTCTTTGTGGCATTGTACTAAAAATTCAATTTTACTGTCTTTGGAGACAGCAGCAGTATTTTCCTCTTCACTTAGTGTGTAGAGATGTCCATCTAGCCACAAAGAGAACAGCTATCAACTGGATGAGCAGATGAGGGAAAAGCATCCCCAGACAAGATACCCTTGTGCCCAAGACAAGGTACCAAGTGCCACTCACGAGTGGCAGCTGTCACCTTCCTTCCACTCTTACCAGACCCATCCTTCCTGTCCTGCATGAAAACCTGCATGTTGCAGCAGCCCTCACTAAGTGGGAGGTGCAGTGTGTGATTATTTTGCACCTCTCCTTCCCCAGAAACCCAGAACCTCAAAGCTTCAGACAGTTGTCCCTGCTCAGTATCAAATTATGCCACCTCCAGGCAAGATCCTGTTAACAGCAGAAAATCAGACACCAATAAAGAAAAAAAAAAAAAAAAAAAAAAAAAAAAAAAAAAAAATCCTAACCTTAAAACCTTAAAAGAGCTGATCCTGCCCAAGCTGTCAGTAAACAGGGACTTTGGGCACAAGGCAGGATCAAGTCCCCCTACTGCAATGTGAAAACAGTGAGACAGTTGGTTTTAATTATTTACCCATTCTAATCCTGTTCATTTTAACATGTAATCCAAAAAATATTTCAAGGATTAGGATATGACATTGACCTAGCCATGAACTACAACATACATACACTGCCCATCAGAGTTATATTTTCACTGCCAATGTAATTTTTTGAATCCTTGCAGTTTATGAAATGTTTGGGAGATTTTACCATGACAAAAGAGAATTTTCCACATCCATCCCATATAAGTGATTGCTCTTAATAAGGATAAACAATCTTATCTTGCACAACTTTCCATAAAATAAGCAAAGATCTCAAAACTTAAAGCTTTTTACAGATTAAAAATTAAAAACTACCGATTAAACATGCAGAATACAAAGACAAACCTACCCACCTTACAGAAATGTTTCCATATATTTGTTTAATACTTGGAGTGTGAAGGTATCCCTCTCCCGATTGTGCTGAAGTAACAGCCACAGACTCCAAGCAATCCGGCAGCATTGCTCAAAAAATTACTCTAGATCTGTCCAGTAGAGGGCAATGACATACGTATACACACACACACGGTGGAAAGTTGAATTTGAAACGCACACTTGTAGAAAACAAAACTAAATTTAAGAAATCCCTATAGTTTTAAAGCATTAATGACTGTTTTATCTATAATATTTATATTTGGGGGTATACAGATCAGTGTCCCCCATTTTAATGAGTCAAAGAATTTCCAAATTCAAAATTACACACTTAAAATCTTCTTGATGTGTTTGCAAAATTGATCACTATTTATAGAGAAACAAGTCAGTCTTACATAAAAGAACAACATATCTTTATTTTACACTTGGCTGCAAGATAAATGCCGGAAGTGTTTTTGTCCCATCAGCAACACATATTTTAGTTGCTAAAAACACTTCATTTTGCATTTAAAACTGGTCCAGAAGGATACTGTTAAATAATTTTCTTCCTGTCACACACCCATCTACTACACGGAATGCTCACAGCCTTTAAATAAGACACTGTGTGTGCATGGAAAGCTGCTGCTGCAGCCCAGCTGTGTCTTTTACAGTTCTCAGGGAATGTTTTGGGGTTTTTAAACTCCACTTAGAAATAATCTGAACTTTCATTAGGGTGTGCAGCACATTCAGACTTGCAGGTACAAGGAGACTGGGGCTGAAGCACTCAACCACCTACTGCCAGCTCCTGAGACTCCAATAGCAAGCTAAAACTGCAAGCAGTGCCCAGCAGCCCCATCTCTCCAAGGACAAGAGGAGTCCATCTGGAGAAAAACAAATGGACACAAGCCACCACAAGTGCTTTTTTATGTCTGGTTGTGACTTGTTTCACAAGTGCTGTCACCTCAGGTTATCTAGGCTCCCAAAATTTTCCACCACAGTTTTGTATGATCTCAGGTTACATTCTCAGATCTCCAACTTCTGTGCTACAGACACAGAGAAAACACTGCTGTTAAACACACCCCCAAATAGGAAGCATGAAAATGAGATGCAACTCACAAATAACGGCAAATTTTCTGGGTTGGTTTTTTTTTTTTTTTTTAATTTGGTGGTGGTTGTTTGGGGTTTTTTTGTATTTTTTGTTGTTGTTTTGTTGTTGTTTGTTTTGCTTTTTGTTTTTTGGGGGTTTTTTGTATGGCAAAGAATGGTTCCTGTCAACACGTTATCATCTGAACAGTTTTTTCCAGAGTATCCAGCTTACTTGGCTGAATGTGGTAGGGCAGCTGGTCAGGACTCAGAATTTGCTACAAAAGGCCTGCAATGCACTCCACTCCGGGAGGGAGGAACAAGCCTCCCAAAGCCCAAGTACACTCGCTGTTGCCAGAGTTAGCAGGCAGTGGGTGAGAACTCCTCCAACTCCTTTTATCTAGATGTTCATCTCATGATCTACTGGTTTCCTAGCAGCTGCCACAGCTGGAAGTGAGAGTCCCCCAGCCTGAAGCAGCATGTATGGAGCAGCTGCCCCGTTCATAGAGTACGAAGGCCCCGGCGCCTGCAGTGCAGACAGCAAGCCAGCAAGAGACTTGGATTACGGCGAAAGCTCATCTAAGTAGAAACTTCAAGACAGCCTTACACTGTATATGGTTCAGATTTGCCTGTGGAAAAGAGACGTTTTTTGGAAAATCCACAACTCACTGTGATTTACACCTCAAGGACTGACTCTTGCATGTTGTATGGTAACCCATCCCTGCTCTGGTTACATTTACCTCACATGTTTTATTCATCACAGACACCTCAAAAGTGTTTGGGTTTTTTTAAGCAAAACAGCTGCTTGAAGAACTTGATGGAAGTTTCAGAGAAGTGCAGTTATGGCACATGTATGTCAAATGGTTTATAGCCTTGGGTACAGCCTGTGTACAGAGTACTTGTAGCTTTTATCAAGATTGATGGACAGAAGAATTTTCTCATGATTAAAGGTAATTCAGGTTAAAAGGTTAAGTTATTTTTTTATAATTCTTTAAAAGAAGATGTTATTTAAACAAATTTAAACTCTCTGAAGAATTTTCTTTACATCTTCTCAGAAGGAAAAAGAAGTTAACATACTGATACTGATTTTTCACGTTAGATATTGACCAAATCTGTCTATTTTAAGAGAAAAAAGGGTTTAGGTTTCTTTCTTGGGGAACTTGGGTTCTCTTACTATTGCACTTTCTATATATGCTTATGGTACCATTACAGTAAGAGACATTAAAATCTTGTTGTAAAACTAATATTAATGTGATTTAGCTATCAGCATGCTAGTTAAATATAATCAATAATCTACCTACTTGAAGGATGGAAACAACTACTTTTGATAGAAGTAACGTGCCTGTCACTACTGTAGGCTTACCTCACCAGGAAATCAAAGTAACAAGATATATCTAGAAAGGATGTCTCTACAAATAGCATATTATCATCATCCAACTTCAATCAGTTTGTATCTGTCAACATGCAGAGGGTTTCTGTACGCTTGGGTTTCTGAAAGCTTGTCTCAAGGAAATCCCTTCATATAAAGCAAACATTTTAGCACTTCACACCTGTAGCCCCAGGAGCACCAGCACATTTTGCTTACGGGTTTGAATCTTTTTTTTTAAATGCT
Organism: Regulus satrapa; assembly: GCA_013396955.1. Classification (NCBI taxonomy): domain Eukaryota; kingdom Metazoa; phylum Chordata; class Aves; order Passeriformes; family Regulidae; genus Regulus; species Regulus satrapa. The sequence goes on along the minus strand of VWZN01013934.1, from coordinate 885,926 downwards.
ATGAAGATCCTACCTCAAAGGCCTTTTGGCAAACTATGAGGACAAAAAAAAGAGCCTAGCAAATAAACTATGTCCTCTGTGATACGCAAGGCCTCCTCAGAAGGTAGCAATTAACAGGAGCCATGACACCTATGTTACATGCACCAGATATGGAATTAAGGTGGTATGAACAGTCAGCATGCAGGAACAAAATGTAGGAGGAATTTTAAGACACGCAGGTTACACAGACAAGATGGGACAGGACAAAGCTCAGGGGTTAGGGTTACACAAAGTCTGCAGCCAGCACAGGACACAGGACGTTCCACACCAGGAAGGCAGAGAGTCACTTAACGCTTGGTAGCACAGTTCCAGTACTTTAACTTTACAGACACAGGAAAAAAATCAAAGCTGCTAGCAAGGAAAGCTATTTTGTGTTAACTGGATAGAAATTGTTGAATACAGTAAAATCATTCTACTGCTCTGCCATAAGATAGCAGTTCCCATGAGATTCCTTGTCCTTGAGTCCAGTATCAATCATTTTTCCTAGCCCAAAACCCAATAAACCATCTGCTCCTCAAGAAAAAGGTACTTCCTGCTATAATTATTATACATTTTCCATACATTCTAGTGAAGCCATTTATTTTCTCTAAGACAAATAACACACTAACAAAAACTTCTGTCAAAAAGTTAGCAGCAGCTAAACCTCACCTCTTACCTTACAGTGCAATTTCCCACCTCTTGGAGGCAAGCATAGAGTCTGAGTGAGTCCAGCTCCCTGTCTCACCTCACCCCCTCCACCTCAATACCACAAGGAAATTAACTAAGGAATGCAGGCATGTAAGGAGCCAAAACAGGGGATACATCCTCAGTTTTGGCAGTCGGAAGGCTCAAAACATACATGACCCACAGCTTAGAGATGTGAGCACGCTGACTCTGCTCTGATGACAGCAGAGCTTTGCAGGGCATAAACAACACCACACCACTGAGGCAGGGAAGACTTTAGGCGTGCAAGTGAGCAGGCACAGAGATACAATTTTGCTGATTCATGTCATGTGAACCTCACAGGTGTGGGGAAGGCACGAGATCCTCCAATCTCTGGCCAGCTTGGAAGGATTCAATCACATCCAGTACAGGCAATGGCTTAGCAAGGTCTGTCAAAAGCCCCAGACAGTGGGTGCTGCAAAACATTATCTCTGTGCCTGATTTTAGCTCTTTCAGACAGGTTCACAGATCTGCTGAGCAAGGTAAAGATCTACGTTGCTTAAAAGAATAAAACCAGTCCTTTTTTACTCCTCCCTGCAACTCGTTTTAATCCAGCTTCAAATCTGAGATGCTGGATAGTTTTGCAATGAAGAGCCATTGACACAGAGGTCTGCTTTGGAACAAGACTGAACATAGAAATGCGTTCATCAGGACCTTCTTTTCAAAGTATGATACTTGCCTAATTCCACATTCAAGTATTTTAAGGTCAGATCTGAAAAAACCCTGGGTAGCCTTAACCATGAATGTCTTAAGAATCTATTCAACTGCTTTTTTTCTTTTTATATCACTAAAGCTGAATCAACAAGATTGCAGAGATCTGTCTGAGATCAGAGTAACTGCAGAGCTGAATTTAGCCCACTGGTATTTTTGTTTAAAGGAACAGCACAGAATGGAGAAACACTGTACTCATGAGTGTTTTGGGACTACATGAAGAACAAACTCATCAGGCTGAAAAGCAGTACTTCTATCTAGATCTTGTAATTGTATGAATATCATCTTAACCAGTTCATCTGGAGATTGCTTCAGTAACTACTGCTTTCTAAATAGGTGTATTTAAAGACCTATTTATTGCTATAGAGAGAGAGGGGGAGAAAAAAAAAAGGAACATAGCAATTGAAATATATGGAAATATCTGAAATGTGGCTAACTGAATATATACCTAAACGTCATATTTTCACCAACTCACAGAATTACTTCTCAATTCTTAAATAGGATTTTAAGGAAAAAAAAAAATCTGTACACCTGCCTCCTCTCCCCAAAGAGAACGAAAAATAATTATAAAAGGCAAGATGAAAGGGCTAAACGCAATTCATAGAATAATTCAGCTTGGACGGGTCTCTTAGTTTTTCTAGTCCAACCTTTTGCTCAAAGCAGGATCAAGCTAAGATCAGGGTTTTATCAGTTGGGTCTTGAAAACCTTCAGTGGTAGAAGATGAACAACCTGTCTGAGCAACCTGCTTCCCCTCTTTGACTAGCTTCAGAGTGAAAAAGCTTTTCATTAGTAGCCAAACTAAATCTCTTGTCCCAACTTAGGTCCAACGTCTCTTGTCAATTCCAAACACACTTATCTATTATCTTCTGCCACACACTGCTTTGAAGAGCCTGGCTCCATCTTATCAATAACCTTCTCTAGAAATTGCTGGACCACTACTAGCTCCAGCCACATCACCTCTTCTCTAGACTGAACAAGGCAAATTCTTCAGCCTCTCTTCACCTGCCATGTGCTCCAGCCACAGCCATAGCCATCTCGGTGACCATCCTCTAAACTCTATATAATGTACAAATGTCTTTCTTGTATTTGGGGATCCGAAACTGGACACAGTACTCTGGGAGCAGCCTAACAATTGCTGAGCAGAGGGACATAACCACATCCCTCTACCTACATGCCATACTTCTGTTACTATAGCCCAGCATGCTGTTGGCTGCTGCCTCCACTGCCAGGGCATGCCTTGGACTTACATGCAGTTTGTCTTCCACCAGGCCCATAAAGTTCTTTTCTGTGAAGCTGTTCCCTGGCCTGTATTGTTCCAAGGTAGGGTTTCACCCGAGATGTGGGACTTGGCATTTGTCCTTGCTAAATTTCATAAAGCTCCTGCTGGCCCATCCATCCAGCCTGTCTAGGTCCCTCAACGGTGGTTCTGCCTTTAAGTGTTTTGACTGGTTCCTACAGTTTGGTATCATCTGCAAACTGAGAGCAAGAACTCCCTCATCCCCTCCAGGTCACTTCCAAAGATATTCATTGACAGGTGTCAGGATTGACCCCTGTGGTACCCACTTCAAGCAGAGTCATTATTGAGAGCATATCCATCTGGTACATCCAAACTCTGAGCATTTAATAAGCAGGTCGGATTTCAAGACATAAGACTACAAGTATACTAGCATATCTGAATTTAATATTTAATAGAATAAAAAGCAGCTTTTAGATTGTAAAAGTCATAGAAATCAGCTTTTAGATTGTTATTTACATGATGTAACTTTAGCATTAAGCCTAGTCACCACCAGCTTCCTTTCTAGTCAGCAGAGAGGAAAAAAAGAATCAGCACAAACTGGGGACCAATTGGTTGGACAGGTTAGCAGCTCTGCAAAAGCAGATGTCAAACAACAGGGTGTTGACAAACTAAAGAAAGTACAGTAGTGGAACACCAAATGACTAAGACTGTTACTTAAATAGCTGAAGGTGCTAGAAGCTATGACAAGAGAGGCTAGAGGAGGTGGGTTAGATTCCTTTAAAAGGAGAAGGCCAAGAGCCAATCCTGAATTCAACAAGCTAAAGGCAAGTTGTATAGAATGTGGCATGAGAGTCTACTCACAAGTGCACAACAAAAGAAGATACAATTTTTGACAAATTTTGATGCTGGAAATTCTGATCAGACATAAGGAAAGACTTAATCAAAGTGTTTCAGCACAGATAAAGGAGCTCAGAGAAGATGCAAACTCTTCATCCTTAGAAATTTTCAAAACTCTACTGGATAGGCCTTAAGCAATCTGATTTAACTTGGAAGTTAGCCAAGATTTGAGGAGAGGGTTGGATCAGTGACTTTAAAAGGGCCCTGCTAGTCTAAATTTTTCTGTGATTCTATGAGAAAGGCTCCTTCAGTGGGTGATTCATCTTGTCTTAAAATAGGTGTCTAAAATAGATTAGATGAATCACCATCTGGTGGTGCCTGTGTCTCACTGAAAATATTCTCCATGAATACAAAGGCAACCTAAGCTGACCAGCTATGATTAAACGTCTTACAGTGAGACATCTGTAAATTGGAAGAGATGAGAATCATCATTAGTAACTTGTGCCCCAAAATGATAAAGTTCTTGCCTTGTTTATATATTACCCCTTTATGGAATGAACCACTTCCCTAATAACCAAACTCAGTTGTGGGAGAAGGTGGAAAAAGCCCTCATGTAACACATAAAAATTAAAAATGAAAGTAACTTAGAATTGGAGCCACACAGCTATCTTAAACAGTTTGTTGCCATATGAGCAATTCCCTTCGTAATGCCATGGGTACAGTTTTATGATTAAGTATATTTTACAATATGTAATATTCTTGTATTTAAAGACAGCTTACAACTTAGAAGCTGATAGGATGGTTTTTCTGAGCATGAAGATATTTCTATCTTCACAGCCTTATATATTAAGACCATAGTGGATAAAGGAGAAAGAGTTTAAATGTCCAGGTCATATAGTTTTATAAAATTGTAGTTGTCATTATTATTAATTGGAAATTACTTAAAACATTTTAGAACTGAACTGTCTGCAATGTTCATTGACAAGAAAAGCCACAGATGTTTAATACAAGTAAGTAGAAACTGAAGTTGCAGGTGTTTTTTGGTACTTGGAAACAATATTTAGCTTAAAAAATACTTTCTTCCTGGAATCTGGAAGAAAAAAAAGGAGGTAGAAAAATCAAGTCTTTTTTCAGCCCTCCACATCAACAGAATGTCTGTTTTCTTTTACCTGAAAAACTGATGTATAGTTAAAAGTGTTAAATGAATTTTAAAAACCACTTTAACAACAATTAAGGTCTACAGAACTGTAACAGTTACATGTCTAATAAAATCAGTGTAACTTTTTCCTAAGGAAAATGGTATTTTTTCTATATACACTAACTAAGTTCTATTTTCTGTGTTCCACAGATGCTCCCAAAGCAAACTTCCCTGTTGTTTCCTCAATATCCAGCATCCATTTGTTTGGTACATCGCACAGGGGAAAGGATGTTCACTGGCTGCAAAAAAAACGATCCAAAGTGAGAGCATCACCACATAAAACTGTGGTTGAAGGCAACTGAAAAAGAGAAGGAGCAAGTAACTTCTACTACATGTGCTTTGTTTGGCAGCAGAAACAAAGGTGGGCGTGCCAAGATGAAAGCGAGTTCTTTCTGAAAAAGACTAACAGCTGACAAAGTCTATGAAACTATCTGACAGGTCCTCCAATCAGCCCTGCCTGCAAGACAGTAACTCCACACATGCCTGAGCAAGACAAGAGGGGAGTGGCGGGGCAGAGAGACCACTGACAAACACACTTCCTCATAAGAAATGGTCCTGAGCCAAGCACCACCTCTCAAAGCAGCCTTTTTGGTAGTACAGAAACCAGCCCCACTTTGTAATAACTTCCCTGTCACACTGGAACAAATTTAAAGATGAGTCCAAATGCCCTGTTGTCATTTGGCCATCACTAAGAAAGATAATGTTCTAAGCATCTTTAGAGAATATGAATCAAAACTTAATAAAACTGTTGACATATATTAGGTTTAAAAACAGTCTACACTGATTAAGGAGGAAAGTCAATCCTACAGAAGTCTTTGCCAAAACCATCAAACCCAAGATTTTACATTTCACTGCTGTTTCAGAACCCCTGTTGGAACTTCTAATATTTCAACTATGTAAATGTGAAAACGTTTATTATTTTATAAGTAACACAGACCAATTCACATATGTTTATTCTGAGAATAGCCTTTACTCCTAAGGCATTCTGTTAGCCAGTTGTAAAATAGGAAATTACCCTGTGAACAAAAATATTTCAAATTCTGGGTTTTCTTTTAGGGCATTAAAAATTTCTATATTGACACATACCCAATACCATCAGATCTTATTTTTCTTTTGAACTGAGAACTATGAAATATTGAATCCTATGTGAGAACGTGCATAAGACATCTGATTTTAAAAGAAGCATGCCCATGCTTCCCCTGTAACAAGGCCAGATCAAAAACTGCAGGGGCAAGCTCTCAGAATTTTGAATGACTTTTAGTCTTTACAAATATCTTCCAGCACGTTCAGGCAGACAGCTTTAATCACACATTCTGGGGAAATATATTTTTCCTGTATCATTTCTAGTACATTGAGCTGACAACTCTCATGGTTTATTATTATATTTTGTCCTACCCTGAAATGCCATACGATTTTGCATGACTGAATTTTTGAAATCTCAAACTGATTCACTGTAACTACAGTAAAACCAAGTATTAAGTCATTCTATGAGAAGTCCCCATCTCCCCTCTCCACAGGAAAAAGAAAAAAACAGCCATAATTATGAAAACAGAAGAAGAGGAATATAAGAAAATGCCATTTATCTGGCTTGACTTTCTCCAACCTAATTCCACAGATCAGTAGAAAAAGAAACAGTTTAATGCTTCCTTATAACTTGTAAGGGCTAAATGTTGGCAAATTCCCAGTACCTGCTTTCATGTGGGGACAAGTTTGTGTCCATGAACTTGAAATCAAAGTCATCACTCATTTACTTCAGCAAATTTACTAGTCCTGATTATGACCAAGAAAATTGGCTCAATTTGAAAGTGAAAGCATTTTTTAATCAAGCTTTGGAACATAAAAGTGACAGAGAACCTCATTCATCAGACATATGAAAAATAGGTAACACTACAGAGCAACAGCTAAATAAATACTACTGCCATTTATCAAAAACACATAAATACCAGTCTCAATCTAGGAAGGTATTTCAAAGTTTAAAAAAAAATTTAAAAATTTAAAAAAAAAAAAAACAAAAAAAACAACTTTAGTTACAGTAGTTCACAGGATTTTTTTTTTTTTTTTAATAATTTATTGGTCAAGAAGAAAAAAAGCTTCCAGATTTTCAAAACTGGGGACAAAACCAGTCTACCTGCATACTGACATTCACAACCACAGCATGTAAGCACTGCTGACATATACATACTGAAACACTGAAAGCCCCTGGAAGGCACAGACTCAAGAGTGCAACATGGAAACACACAGTCATTCAGGAAAGGTTCTGGAAATTTTCAGACCAAGTCTCCACTCTCCCACTCAAAATTTGCAGAAATTCAGATCTACACCAGAACAATAGCATATCTTCAAGTATGTGAAGAGGGACAATGTTGCAACAGAGAACCTCAGAGTAACTGAGATAAAACCTTTAGATGTCTGATTTTAAAGCTTTACTCTTAAAAACTTGGAGAATAGCACCTTGCATACTTTCTAAAGGGGGAAGGGAGACAAGAGACACCTACAGAGCACCAGTTTTCTGATAGAAACATTATAAATATTATTTGACTAAAGTATCAATTAATTCTCCCAGGCCATTTGTCACTAATCATGGCAGAGTAACTAGACATAGAGAGATTGCAAGCAAGAGGACAAAAAATAATGAAATGGTATAAAACAACTTATTGATGATACAATGAACTGGAGGGGGGAAAAAAGGGAAAATTGATTGAAAACCTGCTTATTCTCCCTCAGCTTTGTCTCACTTTCCAATAGAATGGATGTATGCAAAATAATTTAGCAATTCAGGGTCAAAGTTAACTTCATGCCAAAGGAGTAAAATAAGAACAGCTCTTCTACCCCTCTCATGCCCTGAGGTTTACAGTGTACGACAATCACACACTACAAAGTCAAATGGAAACATCATGGTGCCAGTTCACATCATTCTGCTCCAGAGTAAAAATTTGTCCTCTGTTGATAGACATCAGGAGCTGCTCCTCTAATTCTCTTTTCCCATATAAGAACTGTTTGCCTGTTCTTTGGGAGGATCCAAGACCACCTGAGACACCATGGTTACATCTTCTGTCCAGCATCAACTCTTTTGTCCCTGAATAGCCAAAGCCTTTCCTCCTACCTCTCAGCTATGACGTAATTTTTCCCAGTTCCTGCTGGAACTCTTTTGTCTCTTCCAAGCAGCATGCCAGGATACTCCTGAGGCACATGGTAGTTATGGACCCTCCAGGTGACTTCTCCATTGCTCCCAACTCTGACCTGCCAGTTTCCCCATGAATGGTTTTCCCTGCTTTGCAGGATAAAGCTGACTGGAGAGCAGTATGAGTGTGGCAGAACACATTATCCTAACATGTCAGACTATCTAATAAGTTAAAAAAAGAATAGCTTAACTTCATGCTCAACACCTCTTTCTCTGGCTGTTCTTGGCACACTATTTTTGCATATATTAGGATAAAAAGGTTTACAATGTGTTCAGTAAGCTGAGAGCCAAAGTGAGGCCATCCTTAAAAAATGTTCAGTTTCCTACTCCCAACAAACTGTTCCTACCCTAGTGTCTGCAACTACACTCTCAGTACTAGGATGGAGTTTCAATTTTTCATAAATTTGTTGCAGTGAACTGTTATAAACAAGAAAATCTATCAAAGGCTGCCCTACAGGCAGAACAAAAAAAAAAAAAAAACAAAAACCCAACCAACCAACCAACCAAAACAAACAAAAATCCCAACCCAAACCACAGGAAAATAAAAACCCAACAAACCAGAACAATTTCTGAAGGACGGCTTGTGTTATACCTAGAAGACTTTAGGGACTTGCATACAAGATTTCCCAAAATGAGTTTAATGCTCTGACAATGAATGAGGAGAAAGAACAGAGCAGGTCTGAGAAGGATGATAAAACACACAAGAAAGACTATAGGAAAATAGAATAACATCAATCTGGCTTTGCTAAGATTTACTCTTAGTTTGTCCAAGTTTGCAATGTTTGCTTTTGCTCTTTCAAAGTATTCTGACTGAACAGCACAGCTGCAAAGCAGTCATAAAACTTTTGTACAATCATTTTTAAGCCATAGCACTATTGGTCAAACCTTGATTTATATTTATTTGCTAAGTAATTAAATTATATACTACATCATCAACAACAAATAATAATAATATATATACCTTTATGACATGATGGGAAAATTATGGATAGAACCATAACCACCTGACAGATTGCTGACAATTCCAGATCTTTGTCCATTGTGCCCAACAAATGCACATGCTTGACTGCTTTCTTAATGTAAAAAATTTAAATAAAAGCTTAAAAAATAAAGCCATTAAAACAAACTAACTAACTAATTTAAAAACCCACAAAAAAACAAACAAAAAAAAGCAAACAACAAAACAGTAAGAGAGGTTCAATGAGGTGAAGCATTTCAATGTGATTACAATACTTTTTTGGTAAATTAAACCACAGCCTTTGGCCACAACATGACCCAAAGTATGTTGTAATGGTTCACAAATTAAGTGCCTTCTATATGTTATGACTTAGGTATGTACTGCAAAACTTGGCTTCATCGTACTTTAAAATATAGGAAGAGAAATTTTTATGTCCTATGACAGAATGCTTTATTAAAAATAATGATGCTTCAAGAACTTGTAATATTTGCAGAAAAGAACATTTCAGCAAGGAAATACATCTTTGGAGCATTTCTATTTTTACAGCAAGGCAAGTTACATCAGCTTTAAAAAAAAAAAAAATTAAAAAAATATCACAACAAAACCAGCCTACACAAATATGTTCAGGTCCTCTCTTACTACAACATCAACATGAGAATATCCCTCGTGTATGTCTGCACGCCACTAGCCAAGCTCTCTCACACACACGTCCTTTGACACAAACACTCCTGCCTTTGCATGCTTGCACACAAACAGTGCACTCACATGTTAAGCTTCTCGCACATAATCAATCCTCCAAGCTCTGGCGCTCTCTCACACAAACACAGACGTGCTTCATACCTTCTCCTACATTAGAAAACCATGTGAACCATCTGTCACTATTTAATCTCCCAACCCAAGCTAAGCAAATAGGTCCCATCTCAACCCCAGACGCCCCAGTCAGCCTTTCTAGCAATACACTCTTCACAAATAGATCATTGTTTTTGCTGCTGCCTACCTAACATTAATTTGTTTTCCACTCCATCTCTTCTCCTTTTGCTGCCATGTGCCCCACAGAAGGCTCCATTTTGCTGTTTTTTACAGCAGTTAGGCCTCAAGCAATCCAGGGTTGGATATTGCATAGCCAGAGCCAAGACACGTTTTGCAAGAGGCAGCATACCACAAACTACCTACTGAGATCAGTGAGCACCACAGATTTCCCTTTTTGTTCAGAAGTGCACCCTTCACTGGTCTTTGATTGGTGAGTGTTTAGGCAAATGCATACAGCGAAAGAATCTTTTTTAAAAGAGATAGTAATCATCAGAAGAAAAAAAAGAAACCTACATTTCAAAACCTTGACTGACTATGGTTTCATTTTATAGGAGAAAAATGAAACAATTGTATTATTTGGGGAAAAGGCCTCAAAATACAATCTCAGGATAGAAGGGCCTAAAAGAAGCCTGAAAGCTTTGATGTGTAAAAGACAGGCTGGACAAAACACAGAAAAAAAAAAAAAAGAAAGACCACCTTGTTTTAGGGATCTCAGAAGTTCTGCTGAAAGCAGCATGCTGGACTTGGAAGGAATGGCATCAAAAACAAGGGTTAAGTAGTTTCAACATTCCAGGGAATGTAACAGTACCCCACATAACCAGTGCAGAAGGCTGCTATTGCTCCCAAAGGTGTTTATTAAACCCTATAAAATACGTCTCCCAATTAAATGTCTCTTTAAACCACTGCTCTTTCTTTCCACAAATTAGAACACAAGTTCACTCCTATCTTTTGTACCAGAGGGACATCTCAGGACCTCTGAGGGTAATACTGCCCCACTGGACTTTATGCCAGTCCTGAAGAATTGGAGCAAATTCCTTTCTGGATACTGAGCCAAAACACAAAACCTCAGCATCTCCAAAACTGATAAGTCCCGAAATTGAGGATTAAACCACCAAGTCTCTGGTGCACATAGTGTGAACCAAGCCCACATCCACACAAAGGAACCCACACATAGGGGATGTTTTGTTGGTTTTTTTTCCTAGAGATTATTAAGTTAGCATGCACTTTAAGAAAGGCTTAGATAGATCCAGATTTGCCTAAATATTCACTTTATTAGGGAGAAGGCAAGGGGAGTAGTGTCTGCATACTGTTTGGAATACAAATTGTTGCATGATTTCTGTTTGTACAGCACTTGGGGTAATGTCACCTACTAGGGCTGTGACTTACAGCATGAGAAAGGGGGCACCTCCCTCTTTTGGGAAATGGAGCCACAGTTGAGAAATCTCTGCAGGCAACTGAATTGTTTTATTAACAACTGAAAGAAAAGTATCCCACTGGAGAAACTAACATTTAAAACCTAGGAACCATACACTCTCAGCCAGACTAGTCAGCAGAATTTAGATGTTACTGCAAAACAGGGAGAGCTTAAGCAAACAAAATCCTCACGTGTAAGAGAGCTCTGCATATCAGCCTTTTCTCAAAGCAAATTCCCTAGAACTGCCTATCTTCAGTACATATAGCAAGTGCTGCAAGCACTGGCATGAGCAGACTTAAGGACAGAGAAACCCATCTGCTCCATGACCAGCTGACCTCAGTGAAATTAGTTTCAATTTTTTCCTTGATGTCAAGCTTCTTTCACATTTCACACCACACACCTCTCACCTAATTGCAGCTTATGTCTGTGCCTTAGGAGAAACTAAATTGAGACAAAAAACTTGTGCAAGTAACAAGGATTCTTAAAATTATTAGTGAAAAAAAAAATCATATGAAGTCTGTTAGCAGCAAATGAAAGAAGTTCCATGATATTCTACTCAGGTCTTCTTTATTCAGCTATTGTAATAACCATTACTTTTGAATTGTGTGTAAGCCTTAAAGGAAAGATACCATTAATAACCCTAGAGAGATACCAGCAAATCAAATATGGTTGGACAGTGGCTCATGCCCAAATGCTGTCCCTACTCCTCCATTCCTACAAATCTCCCCAAACCTTCTAGTGGCAAATTGTGTATGCCTCCAACAGAAAAGGCCAGAATGGAATTATTCCAATGGAGCAGAGTGCCATAGGTGGAGAGATTATTTGTAAAGGTGACGACATTGTGGTCTTTGACTTCAACCTAAATATTAATGACAGGTGGTCTATATAGTTAGCAAAATCAGGAAAAACCTTTGTCTTTCACAAATGTATGAGAAACTTTGCTCTCAGCTTTTTTTGTTGTTTTGGGGGGTTTTTTTGTTTGTTTTTGGGCTTTTGGGGTTTTTTTGGTTGGTTTTTTGGGGGTTTTTTGGGGGTTTTTTT
>VWZN01013934.1:858144-870077 GCA_013396955.1 Regulus satrapa | reverse complement strand
CCCCCAAAAAAAAAAAAAAAAAAAAAAAAAAAAAAAAAAAAAAAAAAAAAAAAAAAAACAAAAAACAAAAAAACAAACCCTACCAGTAAACCATTCTTCCTGATGACCAAGTGGGTTTTGTTTCCTTAAGACTGTATTAGTGGGCAGCAGAAAATAAACAAAAAACCAACCACCCAAAACCAATATTCTCTGATGGTAAACAAAAGGTGTCTCTAAATACCCCCAGAAAGGTGTTCTAATGAGTGCATGACCTTCTCTTTTTAGGGGGTAGTACAAAAACTTGTCACAGTAGACTAAAATACTAAGAATATTTGGCTTTTTTAAGATACATTTAGTTTCAAACAGAAAGGTTGATCANTCTAATATAATTACTTTTTAAAATACTGACTTTTGGTTTTATTAAAAGGAGATAGGATATTAAACTCAGTGAAGAGTCACCTTCAAATGGTAACATAGTGCAAAGAAGTGTCTTACCATACTAGAAAGAGCCATGAGCTATTTCACATTTTAATTTGTATAAACTAACTAGTGTCATTCAAGCCAAATCATGACAAGCTTGTGAAGACCTGAAGTGCCTCTAGGTACTTAGAAACACAGCTCTTTGCTTTGGAGCTCACAAAGTGACATGTGAGACACTACGTGGTTCACCATGACTATGAAAACAGCACAAGGCAAGACATTTTTCCTTGGCTTTTTTGCTTGCAGGTGTCCATGCAAAACACTCTTCAAATCCTACGTGAGTCTGTTCGGCTTTGGGTCCTTTCCTCTCCATCCTGCCATTTAAAGAGCAACAGTGTCACAGAGAACAGACGCAGCTGAACTTTCACAGAGATGGGCATTTCTGAGGAAAAGGGAAATTGTATTAGAAAACTGTGAATAAAGGAGAAGGTAGGAGGAAGCAGACCAGGCTTCCTACTCTCTTTCCAGACCTACCAGAAAACACACTCTGCCCCATTTGCTCCCTTCTGTTGATCTCATGTTTGTCTTCACACAACTTCATAGTACTTATGTGAGTTAAAGACAAAAAACCACTTTAGACAAAACTGGCTTGCTGAAGTATTAAGAGATGAGTAAATAGAGGGAGGTGAAGAAAGAAGAATACAATGACTTCAAACACACAATAAACACAAAACCCATAAAATTAGCAATTTAAAAAATACAGGCCTATGTGTGTGCCAGATTTATTAGACTGCAGCCCCTCTGGAGCAGAGGCCATGCAAGACAAGGTGCTTATTCAGTGCTCAAGTACAAGTTTGCCATCAGCTGAGGCTGTCTTTGGACATGACCTCATTGTAAAAACATTACCCTCAATCACAGTGGTCCTTGAAAACTGCCTCCTGGCTAGTTGGTTGTTATTACAGATTTCACAGTAGCTATTAGGTATATTTTCATCTGTGTCTTTAAAATCATGAGTGAGAGAGAACTAGATACCTGGGGAGTTGTGGGGGGAGAAACAAAAAAGCATATCTGAACAGATGATCTTTACAGTTCCCTCCTCCTGCTGCTAGAAGCTTCCCACTCAGCTTCTGCTCCTATTTGTTCATCTTTCTCTGGCAAGAACTACTCTTAACTGTGTTAATTTTCTTTTTTGTGGGTTAATGTTGGGTAACGTGCTTGCAATTGCCCACAACTAATAGATTTCCAGCGATTGACTTTACTGCACTCCTGGCAGTAAGTAGGGCATATTTCTTGAACCAGGGTCATTTTAAGGGATTCCAGAAAGTACCTTCCGACATTTCATGGCTTCATTTAAACAGCTACTTTTTTGGTTCCACGGGATTTTGAGCAGGAGGACAGAATCTTCAAAGGGAGGTCACTGTCCTCTAGAATATTAAGTTAGAACCATTTCAAGAGTTTGAACAAAGCATGAAGCATGACCTTTTTATTCATTTATTTATTTAAGGCTAAACTTGGCAGATATGATATCCAACTGTAGTTAGACAGCCATGATCTCAGCCTCTGGCTGTGCAAAGACATCTTAAATCTGTAGGTTCTGTGCAGATCCAGGGGTTTTTTGCCAAAAAGTTTCCTGAATAAAAATTAAATATTCCTTCATGTTAAGCTTTACAATTTTCTCTTCTTCCTATCCTAGTCTATTATAATCCCAAATTTTAAAAATATAATGCTTTGGGATTAACACTGCTTATACTGCAGTTTCCCAGCCAAAAATGACTGCTGTAATTCTTAAAAAAGGTTAAGTGTCACATATCTTCTGCCTTTAAAAACCAGTGAGGCACAGCCTTTTCCTAATTACTGCCCAGTTACCTGGGAGTGAGAAGGGAACACGACATAGTCCTGCCAAGGAAAATCTTGGGAACACTCAACGCCTGGGTTGCAGTCGCAGAATGAATGGCGTCTGTCAAAAGCATTCTGTGAGAATGTGGTAGTGCCATACTAGAAGCCACTTACGTCATTAGCTTCTGAGGCCTAGATAAAGGATTATCTAGATGCTCTGGCCCTTCAAAACAGCAAAAAAAAAAAAAAAAGTTTTATGCAGCATATACATATGTATGTACATATATATATGTATAACTACATTGGTCTCCTCCCAGTGTTAATCTACCTCTTGCTTCAATTTAGCAGCTTCACATCTTCATGAAAATCTTTTCCGAAGTTACACGTGCAGTATTAGCAGAGGTGAACATGTAGGTTTCTTTTCAAGTACTAGCTACCACCAGCCAGACTGTGGCTTTGTATTTCACAGAGCAAAGAGAAAATGATGGTGACCTGTAGCTTTTTAACTATCTCTGCAGACTAGCTGCAGTGAGTCTCCTTCCCCAGAGGTGGCAAAGGAAGGTGTGTGGCTAGGTCACAGTTTCCTTCCTGGATAGTTCTGAATCTGCAGGGCTGTGCGCTGACATTATCAGTGTGCCAGCTACAGGACCTTCATCTGATCAAGTCTTTGTGTCTCCTGTGCACCTTCCACTCCTTGCATAAACCTCAGCATGTGGTTCTTGCAATATGGCACTGAAATCCCATGTACTTTCCAGTGCCAAGATAAGCAGATACAGTTTGAAACTAACAGGCTCTGCGAGTCAAAGGATTACAAAAGTAATACAATAATAGCCAACATTCAAATAGGCCAGTCTGCAGAGAAGTATCTGGATATTAATAATGAACCTTTTTCAGGTACCATGACCATCAGCTAATGCAATACACATGACCTGCCTCAAAACCCTACATGGGCCACAGCACCATCTTCTGAAATAAGAAGTTTCACTGTAAGAACATGCTGCAGCTCTTAAAGTATTGAGAGGAGAATCTAGCTAAAAAACAAAACAAACAAACAATTTAAAAAACCAAAACATCCACCATCTCCAAAACATTGTAGGCAAGGGGCTGGAGTTAACGAGTGCAAAAACTGGCCTGCACAACATTTCTTGTGTTTCCAATAAATTGTGTGATTCTTGAGAAATCAAGGAAAGTAAATGAAGAAAACTGTCCACAGCTCACTCCACACAACTGAGGACTCTGCAACTCTTCGTGCTCTGCAGGCAGGTTAAGCTGTTAGTTACCAGTTCCCGGACAAGACCTCCCACAATGCAGCTCTGGGAACCTGTTTTAGGTTGGCCCTTGAAAGAGACTACAAGTAGTCCCGCAGTCTAACATAGACAGCACAAAAGAGCTGAAAAGCAGTAGGAAGACCAGTGATTCAATTGTTTCTATACAGCCTATAGGTGTGAAAGCTCCTAGTCCCACTTATGGCAAGGTTACACGAAGTTGAAGCCCACATATAAAACATTAGCTTCTTTCCCCAAAGACAACTGGAAAGCTTCATTTCAGCTCTGTTAAAACAGAGACCTACTGTCTGAACGTACTAATTTGCAATCTTTAGTTCCAAAACAGAACATTAGAAAGTGACTAACAACGTGCAGAGCAGATCTGCAAAGCCTGAATAATAATTATAGCATAAGCCTATCTTGGCTGTATCTATACTAAAGGAAATACAATGGGGGGAAAAATGCAGGTGAATAAACAGTAAAAGTAAAAAATAAATCAGACTTGGCATGAGCAAAGCCTAGAAAGCCAACCCGATTGCATACAGAACTGTCAGATTTGTTACCCTAACCTAACAGTTACATAAGACTAAAACAAAGGCATGATCATGACTATGAAAAAAGAGGTACTCATGAAGAGAATGTTTTTCTGAGTCAGCTTCTGCTCACACAGAGTTTGGCTTCTTCAGGTGTCTTCACTTCTTCACTTTATCATTTTTCTACCTTCATCTCTAAACCTAAGTAGGCCTTCCCTTAAAGGCTGCATGTCTCTAATTGTGTCCTGAGGATTGATTGTTTCCTCTTTCATTTGCTGTAACTATTACTTCATAGTGCTATCATGTATGACTCCTCCATCTCTTACCTGTATTGTACTGGTTTTAACTTTCCTGTATTATATCTGGGCCCAACACAAACTGAAAAACAATGTAAGAATCAATCCATTACCAGGTGCCCCTCAGCCCTAATACAGGACTCAAGTAAAACATAGTTTGGATGGCTCTAATACAACTTGACACCTGAAATACAGCTGCTCATTCCACATGTGAGCAGACATACTAGGAGTGGACTTAGGAGCACAAGCTCAATTGCCCAATTTGTGGATATGTCTTAAATCTCAACAGTATTAGCCATCACGCTGTGAATGAAGTGATAAACACAAACCAACTGTACTCTAGCCCATCACACCCAGACAGCATCTCTCTTCTCCTCCTCCAGCATAAAGCCACAACTGTTGCTCATTGGGTTGCCAAGCTTTCTACATTATCATTAGTAACTTACAAACAGGATTACGCTCAAATAGTACAGAAAATTTAGGGCCACAGGCTGAAAGAAAACACTTACTGACTTCGTTAATGAACAAGGGCTTCATTAGAGATTAAAGTCTCTATTCTTGTGCATCAATAACACAATGCCTTNCCCCCCCCCCCCCCCATAGAAGCATTGGACTCATATATTCAGAAGCTATCCGAGGTTGTATCATCAATACAACTCATCCTCCTGTCAACACAGAGTGATCAGGTGAATGTGGACACTACAACAGGGGAGCAGGACTCCCCCTCACACATTTCATGGTAAGGGTAGATGCACATTCCTATGCTGACCAGGAACAGGGAGGCAGCTTCATTTATTTATTTGCAGAAGGAGGGAAATGGCTATGAAAAACCAAACAGAAACAATGCAACGCATTCCTAGTAGATCCAGGAGGTTCACACACATTTTCATTCTACCTGAAGTTAAAGGAAACTTGCTCAGCTTTTACACTCCTTTGTTTCACTTCCTTCATAATCCTCTTGCCTTTAAGCTGCCTTCACTATTTAGCTTTTTCTTCAACTGAGAGGAGGCATCCCAAATCAAGGGTCTCCCCCCTCTGTCAGCCAGGGTTCTCCATTTCCCGGGCAGCACCTGACCAGCTGAGGACCAGGTTCTCCAAAGACTAGTCCCAGTCCTCTTTGGAAGGCCACTCAGGCTCACAGCGCAGTCAGGAGGATGTTCTTCATTGAAGGCCATTTTCAGAGCTGCTCTTTCCCTCTCTAGGTAGAGAGCGAGCAACAACCAGGTATAGATTCAGCCAACTGCACCAGTTATTCCATTAAGCAGTAGTCGCTACCCTGAGTTAACACTTTATAGAACACGGGAGTGTCACCAACTGCAGACTGGGGCCAGCCAGGAGGGACATCTTTCCCTCACACAGATAGAAATGAGGCTACAGCACATCACCATGAGAACTACTCTGCAACTTTATAGAGCCCAAAGCAGAATCTCAAACACCACAAAGTCTCAAGATAGGTTTGTCCTTGAAATGGTGGTTATTTAACCAAAGCACCATTTTTAATAGATACTCAGGAGACTTCTTCAATGTTTTTTTTTGCTGAAATTACGATTCCTGTCTCACCGAGTGTTTTTATAGCATTACCATTCATGCTACATGACCAGCATAGCTGAAATATCTAAGTGCCCACAAATAATTAAAAAGTCATCTCCACTTTTTAAATGTTTGGATAAATTTATTTATAGGGCAAGTTCGCAATTCCCCCCAAGTCATACCTTCCAACCAAAGCAACTATGTCAGGTACTTAAAATATCACCCCTTTCCCTATGGCTCTGCCTCTCATATCAGCTGGGATAGCTTTTTTTTCCCCTAGAATGCAGACAGTTACCTCAAGACTTGCTAGCAGCAGCTAAAGACCAAGCTGTACTAGGCAGGACTGCACTGCTGGGCAGAAAAGCCCCCTCCTACTTGGAAACACCAACTCAGCATAATGCTTAAGCATTGGCCTTTGTATTTTACTTCAAACAAGGCTCATAAACTTCAACTGAGGCACACACTAGCACACCTCTCTAAAACAAGTGGGAAAAGAAATGCTTCTCAACAGTCTTTGAGACACAGTGGACAGGAAGGCATGTCAGCAGCAATGCCTGAGGAAAGTATTTTTTCCAGAGGGCGCTTCCAACACTGTTCTAACAACAGCATATATACTTGCCCTTGATCTCTCTTCCCAAACATTTTGAATTCTCCTTAGATTTACATTTTCCCACCATTCTCTGTTTGCAGCTTCACATAAATTGAAGTAAGTTGATAAAACTGTCATCTTTTTCAGCATATTAAATCTGATCCTCTGGAAAAGTTAGACCCCATAGATTGTTCACAGCATCCGGAAGGCAGATCCTTGACAGTCTCAGAAGAAAGAGATTAAAAAAAAAATTAACCACAGGAAATTTTCGGTAACCACTGAACTAATCAACTTCAGAAAGCATGGTTTCTTTTCCATTAACAAAACCCTTAATAAGCTGTTGATGCAATTCTTTTGTCTTTTTTTTTTCTGGCAACACTCCTGTGAATGGAGTCGAAAGGATCACTTCTTTCTGTGTTATTACAGTAGCAGCCAAAATCCGAGCTGTACAATAATTCCCTTCCCTTTCCTATGCCCTCACAAACACATAAGCCTCTGTCACTGGACACCTTAACTCTGATCAGCCAGATCTTCCAAATATGATCCAGAGAGGGTTTGTTTGTTTCAGGGTTCAGAAGCTAAGTGGAAAGAAAAGAATGGTCAGGACACAGAGGATAAACAAAACTAACTATGTGAGAAAGTGAAGCCACAAATCCCACACACAAGTGAAGCACTGCCAAGGGAAGACTTGCTTTGTTTTTCTACCTGCATCAGAGAAACATGAATATCAACTACAGTGTTCAGAGCTCTAAATAATCACAGTATTCACTGGCTTAATAAAACAACAAATGGAATAAATACTCTAGCTAACTGCATTGAGAAGACAGTGTTTAGAAAACTGTAATTCAGAAGTAGGGGGCAATTCTGATTTTCATTACATCAGTGTAAGCCTTCAGTAAGAGGACAGAACTTGGTTTCCTGTGCCGGATGATCCCAAATTAAGATTTAATTATAATCAGAACTTAATACCAAATTTCAAGACACATGGAAATGCTAAGAAGTCACACAAATAAACATGTGTTAGTCAGAGAGAACAGCTTCATATAAACTGCTCTCCCTAGCAATTACTAGGGAAGTATCCCTTGCATAGAAGTGACCCTCAAGAGGGCTTTAATTAATAATAACTAAGACCATCCAAATCTTGTAAACACTTCCTTATGCACATGATCAACTTCTATGTAAATGGTCAATACCATTAAAATTTTTAAAAAAAAGAAAGTAATCACATCTTAAAAGTTATTTGTGGGCATACAGGAGTTCAACTTTGTCTCTGGAAGAGTTTTGCAACAATTCCCTCTTTAGAGACTAGTTTTGTAAAGCACAGAAAACTCTCAACTATAACTCATATTTGTGACAATGGAGACCATTTGAACAACTGGACCACAGGGGAAGTGGAAGAAATGCATTTATATGTATCGCATACAAAATTCAAATTGAGAAAGAACAGTCCAGTGAGAATATACAGGTTACTCCTTCCTTGAATCCATCATGCTCAAAAATCTCTGCAAGAAAATTTCCAAAATACTGTATTGCACTCTATCCAGAAACGGCTGGAAAATTGTGAGCAGCATTACTGTATAATTTAGGCACAAGATCATACTGCATTTGGTCCTGAGAACTGTCCATATTTTATTAGTTTGTTTTGAAATACCCTCCACTTTCCCATCTATGCTAGCTTTCCACACATTCATAGGAGAAAAAAACAAACAAACAAACCCAACCAAAAAAAAAAAAAAAATCACAGAAAAAGGACCCTTTTTCAGGTTTTTTTGTGCTACAATTTTGAGCTAAATGGTTATTGCCAGAAGGGAAGTCCTCTGCTACAAATTCAGCTGAAAAATATCTTTGTCATTTGACTTGCACTGAAGCCTGAAAGATCTGGTCAAAAGTCAGGAGTCATCTGCTGAAATACAGCTGTCTACATCCATGCTAGATGTTTGGACTACTTTTATATTCAATTGGCAGAAACAGCACTTCTCAGATCTGATTCTGCTGACTAAATGTAGACTTCCACTTCAGGAAGAGATGAATTGATCCCTAGAAATGTTCTGCTTCCTGACTATAAAGGGAGTGCAGAGAGCTAAGTTTCAACAGACAGATCCCACCTTCTCCATGCTGGGTGTCACACTGAACAACCATATCGGGTTTCTCTGCTAGGACCTTGACAAACTTTGCTAGAATTTCTGCCACTTCAATTGGTACAAATTAACCACTGTACCTATCCTAAGCTTCATGCGCAATCAAGGTAAATAAAGGGGCACCTCTGAGAAGCAATTCAGCTCAAGTAAGAACCTGAATTCTCCCCCAAAAGATGCTACTTTGTCTTCAGAGATTCTGGGAATGAGCCTTATGAGCCTACCCCTTAATAAGGTGAGGCAGTGAAGTGCCTTGAATTAGACAGACTGTTTCAGGCTGTGGCTGCTGAGAAGGTGGGAGATACAGAGCAGCCTCATCCCTTATCTCCTCTCCACACCAGTGAGGCTGAAATGTACAACATCAATCCCCACAATAAAAGGCAATTCAGTATGGATAACAGAGTCCTTTACAAAATACTTCGAAGAAGAATAAAAACAAAGCCACACCAAGGAAGTTTTAAAAATCTGTATTGTGGCCTACATAGTGTCTATCCACCCACAGCTTCACCAAGTGAGGATAAACAAGAGCTGAATGAAACTCTGCAAGCGTACACTTCAGTTGGCCAAATATCCAGTGTAGTCTGGAGCAGCTGAGAATTAGTCCACGCTCTCTTAGGATTTAAAAGCAGAAGTGCAGACCCTCAAAAGGGTCTGAGACTCCTCTGTTAGCAACACCTGCTCTCAGCTGACCAGGTCACATAGAAGAGTAAGACGGCAGACCTGGATCCAGGCCCTCACTCATTCACACTTCTGTCACTGAAAGAAGTCACCTCGTTAGCTGAGGACAGCCGGGCTTCCGCATTCAGCTTCTGCAGGAATACAGGATTTGGCAGCCTCCAGAAATCTGAGCTCTCTGTTTTTCTTGCCTTGGCTTACTAATGCCCATTTCGCCTTCCCTGCACCCCTGCTCCCAAGGCACACACATTTTAAGGCTAAACCCCAGGTGTTACATGGTTTCTCCGTACTTCCAGCAAACACCACACACCTGCCCTCCAAGTTTAGCAAGTATGCCTTGTCCACAGAGGTAGTAATCCTGCAGTAAGAGCACAATGCTTCATAGTAAAATGCTTAAGCTTAATTTAAAAAAAAACAAAAAAAAACCAAACAAAACAACAAAACCCTTCCCATCTCATGCCTCAAGTCTCACACCCACCATCTTATACAAAATACATTCCCTACAAGACTGTGATACATTGCACATTCTTAATGGTTTCTACAGTTACATAGGCACAGGCAATGTAATTAACAAGCAACATTCCTTCTTGTAAAATTGGAGGAAGAAAATAAACAAAGTGCACAAAAATATATTTAAGCTCAGAAATAAAACTACTTTTTTCTTCTTTTTTTTAACCTAATTTCATTATTTACAATGTGAGAAAAGACAAGACCCTGGATTATCTGGGTGCAAAACACAAATTTTCAATCTGTCTAATTTACAAAATACATTGTGTCCCCTTGAGAGGGAAATGATACCTTATTTACTCCTTTTACATACACATCAATACTTTATCAAGTATTTTTCCATTTCCATTTCATTTGTTTTGTGCATACTGAAATCAAGAAAAAGAAATATCCTGTGTTCAAGTTACATTATGTTTTCTGTTTCTTGTTACATAACCAGAAAAATATTATTGAGGAGTTTAAAAAAAAAAATAAAAAAGCCCTTTAAAAAAAATTCAAACCAGGCAAGCATCCCTGCATCACAGTAATGTGTAAGGTGTTTCTACACCCACTACTGGCATACATTTAAATTAAAATTACATGTAATCTATACCAAACTTTCTGAATGCTGAATCTCTGCTGAATGCTCTTTCTGTATTTAATCTCCTCTATTGCTGACAAAGAGGTAAAATTTTCCAGGTTAGTAACAGCAAAATTCCACATTGCAAAAACATTGAATGCTGTCATGCACATAAAGTCATTGACAGGCTCTGAAAATATCCCTCCCATGTCAAGATTAGTGTTAAGCAGAGAAATGGCAAGACAATATAAACATGTTAATTTCTCGTGGGAGAGCCAAGCAATTAGAAACCAACAACCACATAAACCTTAAACCATATCTTTTGAGAGAAACTGTGAATTTCAATGCTCCTTTCTAATGAAACCAGAAGAACACACCAACTATTGTGCTGGAAATATTTCCTTGCAAAAGCAGCCACATCCATGGTGGTAAGGGAATTTCATGATGTGGGTGATTTGTGGCATTAGAATCTTTCACATCATTTACAAAAAGGGCCACAGACTCCATGTTGGAAAACACACTCATGCCATCCCTCTCTGCTCGGTGTACACCTGCCCAGGCAAAACCACCATGTTTCTGAATTCGAGCATGCACAGAGACATACTCACACCGTCATCAGAACCCACCACACACCCACCATCGCCACTCACAACAGGCTGAAACACTGCTCTGAATCCAACCGGTATTTTCCTCTCCTCTCTGCATTACAGCCACAAGCCCAAAGCCCTGTAAGCTCAGCTTGGTTCATCTGGGCCCACTTTGTTAAAATAAACACAAAGAAAGGGAACCCACTGGGCTGACTGAACAAGAAGAAATTCGGCTGCAGAACTCCTCACACTTGTGTGCACAGCTGATTTTACACCACGCGGCTGCTACGTTCATATTCTGTCAAAAAAGTATGGAACAGCTTTCACCACAAATACTTGGAGCTCGAAAACTGCAGCAAAACCAACTTTAGCTGGGTGCAAAGAGCGCTACGAGAGCGGCGTTTGAAGCCCCAACATGACGCAACCGAAACCATACCAGGGACGGGGGCTTGCTGGAGGACACTGGACCCACGCGAAGCCACAACATATACATTAGGTGCCTATAGCTCATTCGCTGCCCCGGCCAGGAGCGCACTGCAAACAGATTTACACGAGCCACAAATCAATGAGGCACTGTGGCTATGCCCATGCCAGTGACAAACTGCAGTGGGGAAGGGAGCCTGGACTGCTTGGCAGTCCTACCATTCCCCTCGGCCACCCTCCCACACCGCCTTCCGTCAGCCCTTCCCCTTCCCCCCTCACAAGTTCGGCGTGGCTGCGGCGGGGGCAGCCCCGCAGTCCTGCGCCCGGCGATAGGAGGCAGCCCGGCCTGAGCGCCCCAGCCACCACAGGCCTGGGTGGGCTGCAGGAGGCCGGCCAGGCCGGCTCGTCCCTGCGGTGGGCTGCCGGCCGCCCGGCCACCTGCAGGCCTCCGCCGCCCTACCTTGCTCCTCGCCGGCCCCAAAACAGGCTCTGGGGTCCTCGGGGGGGAGCGGGGCTCCGCCGCCCTCCAGGGCTTTGCGTTTCTTCGACATCTGGTCGGTGTTTGGGAGTTGAGTTTCTCCTCTCTCTCTCTCTCTCTC
>VWZN01013934.1:802493-847392 GCA_013396955.1 Regulus satrapa | reverse complement strand
TCCATCCTCCCTCTCCCTTTAAAAAAAAGGCAAAAAAACCCAAAAAACCCCCAAAACCCCCTTAAAATTAATAATTTTAGGAATAATTAATAATTAATTTATTTCACACACGTCCCGTGTCCCTGCAGACCTCTCCTCCGGTGCCAACCCCCACACACACCTTCCCCACCCCCGATTTTCTTCCCCCTCTCTCTCTGTCACTGCAGCACAGTGACTGGAACCAGGAGGCTGCACCAGTACACACTCAGCTTACTATATCATAACGGATTTCCCTCTCTTCCCAGAAAAGCAACCTTTTTTTTTTTCCACTCCTGTTTAATAGCCCACTCATTCAGCATTTGTACATTATCCACACACCAGCCGTTATTTCTTCTCTTGCCACTGCCTTTGCCACCCCCTCCATTAATCATCAAGTCCTGGGCTCTAAAGAATAATGGTTTATAAAATGGTTGCTCTGTGCATGTCCTCAGTTGCACGCATAACTCCAGCCTCCTGTGTGCCTCTTTTGCACATCAAGGTCAGAGGGAAGGCTTGAGGTCACAGTTGAACCCAAAACTTATTTATTTGCATTTTCTTCCCAACTGTCTCCTTCCACCCCGTTTCTTTTCCTCTGGAGAATTTTATGGCAATGCTCCCCAGATTTCTGTGGGGTCAGGCCTTGCCCTATTTCAGAATGTATCTGTGCTTAGCTCGGCGGAGAGGACAATATCCCGGTCCTATTAAAGTCAGTGGCAATCAGTGAATTCAAGCGTCACCGGATTTGGCTGGCAGAGCATGCACAGCCAAGCTCTGGCCAAACCCTGCCCCGTTTCCATTCAGCTGAACTGCAGCAGTGCCAAGCTGCTGCGAAGCTGGCTTGTGATGCTGGCGCAGCGCTGCCCTCTCATACAGGAATCCTTGGTGACGTTAAACAGCTGGAACAGATCCTGTACCTCCCTGCTGCCGCCATGCAAGGAGCCAGAAACTAGCTTCCACCTCCTGGCACCTCCCCAGCAGATAAAGGTCCTTCGAGGTCAAGATTGGCTGGATAAATTAGAGTAGCCTAAAGACTATATTAATTTATACTGCAAACGAGTCTGGTGCTGTCCAAACCCCAGTGGTACAAGGCACAGCCATTTCTGCATCCTCCCAGCTGCACTTACCCCTGCCACCTCCTCCAGTTCAGGGCTGCATACGATAACAATTATATGATAGCAAAATTTTTTTTTTTCCTTTCAATCTAAATCCCACAACTGTTAGACAGTTGGGTTTCTAGCTCTGACTATTTTGAATAACCATTGTACTCCTAGATACAAGAAAAACAAATTTTAAAAGAGTAAGCAATTAGACCACTAAATTTTTTAAGAGAGAAAGATATCTACCAACTGAACAACTTGTGCACAGCAAGAGCTTCACTGTTCATTTGAAACTTATTATTTGCATTTATTACACACAGGAGGAAAAAAAAAAAAAAAGCCCACCAAAGAGCCAAATCCAGTGTCATAAAAACAGTGCTGGATGGCAATAGGGATCCCTGCAACAGGAAGGCACTTATGCCTTTTAATACCTGGCTTATACATAAAACTGCATTTCCATGATTTCTTTTTTCAGCTGTACTTAATTGTTAGTGAGGATGTTCAGTAGCTATCCATTTAACAGATAGGCCACAAAGCTATGCAGGACAGAGGTTTTCAGGGCTCAGCCAAGCCCTGGCTCACCATACCAGGTATGAAGCAAGCGGCTCAGCAATCTACCTCAGTCACAGGACATTTGAGCAGACAGGCATTCAGAAGGGCTCCTGCAGAGTCCCAGGTATGGCAAGCTGCCTGACTTTACCCACAGTCATTTACATGTCTACCACTGTGACTGCCCTTTCTCCTAAGTTGTTTTTTTCTTTTTTTTTCTTTTTTTCTAAATAACGATTTTATTTCAGTACAGCAAAACCAACCTTGGGATGCATTTATGTGTATTTTTCGCATTACAAGCAGTGCAACTCAGTCTCCAAGTATGCAAATAGGAGGTGGGAAAGATAGCATGCACTAGCACATATTAAATAATAAAGGTGACTTTACTCCCCACATTAAAAGGTGACCTTGTGAGAGCAAGGGTAGCCACTGCTGGTGCATGCTGTATGACACTGACGGTGGAATGATGCCCAGGGGGCAGGAAGGGGCCTGCTGTCTATGCAGAAAGAGTCCCTCTTCCTTGTCAGCGTGGCAGAGGGGAGTGGTGCCTGCCTGATGGATGGGGTAGCTCCCTGCCTTTTGCACAGAACAAGGTGCTGCACTCAATAGATCTGCCTTTGGAGAAGCAGGTTTGAAACCAGTCAGCCTTTACTCTGCCTTGGGAGTTGCTCCAAGTCTTTGCCTGCAGATTGCAATGCTAAATTGAGACCATTATCTTGCATTGAGCTATTTTCATCCTGAAGTGCTTTAAAGGCTTAGCAGATATACAGGCTATGGTGCTGTATTCACAGGAATTACTCCAGCTACTAATGAAATGCAGCCACATATTAACCAGGGTCATGTGGTGCCTGGTCCCTCGGTGTGATGACTGACAGATTTTGCTTTACCCAGCTGAATTGAGTCTGGTTTTCAGTTAGTGAAATATGTAATGCCATTCGAAAAGGACAACTGTTGGGATCTTTACATACAGATAAATATGTAAAGGTATACGCAGTTACGCACTCAGCCCTGGAATTTGGAACGCCACCACTGAGACAAGAGTCTCTTCTCTGGATTCCTACTTTGTTCCACCATCCCTATTCAATATTAATTACAAAACAGTCCTCCTTCCACTCAGTGGTACAGGGAGCTGAGCCTGAACATCTAGAGCCTTTCACCCATGGGGTAATAATTCAAAGGCCTCCCCAGGGCCAGATGTGAATAAAACACCACACATGGTGTTTTGGTGATCTATAGAAAATGGATCATATTTTCAATGCAACTTCTTGCAGATTGTGTGGGTAAAGCCCTACAGTCACCTCCACTACCAGCTTTAACTCACATGTGTCTCTCCTGTCTGTAAGAGGCAAGAAAAGTGAATCACTGCATATTTACCATTATGGACAATTCATTTTAAAATGAAAAAAGCACAGTGAAATATAAACTGTGTGCCTCAAATGAATGCTATAGCATCCACTTAGTACTGTACACACACCTTTGTATAGGTGGCACATGCTGCATTAAATAAGCATGCTTCCCTGTCTCTAGCTAGGGTAGAAAGGGAATTGTGTGGTGAAAGACGTAATTTGTACATTAGGAAGTCTCTGTTGCCAGATCAGCAGCAGCAGCACTGACGTCTGTACTCTCTCGCTTTGTTCCTGCTGCTATAAATCAAAATGACTACAGTCCAAATGTCTCACTTGTTTAACTATAAATGCACTGTTAGTCAGAAAAATCAACACCAGGAGGGATCTAGATATGCCACATGTATTTCAAAACTAATAAATAGAGACTGTTTAAAAAAAGAAAAGAACAAAAATTATAAATGTATGGATGGTTTCTACAACACCAAAAACTTTTAAAGGGTGGAATCCAACAGAGCTATAAAAAATTTGTGTCTACAGGCACTGATGTCTTTACTAAATGAACTATCAAATTTGGCTTTTTAATGTGCATTGGGATTTTAATTTTTTTCCCCCAAATTAATGCCATCTATTTAGAAGCCTATTTCCCCCTGTGTCCTGATATATTTTCTTACTTGTGCAAACTACTGGAAGGAAATTCAAAAAGACAGATGAAGTTGGTCATGTTTTACTTCCCTCTTTTTATATGCCTGTGTGTTTAGAATAAATACAAACATTTCCAGCTCAGGCTGACTCCCATTTTAAGGGAAATTTTAGAAAGCTGGAGTGTCCCTTTTGCAGATAAAATGAGCTCCCAAGGCCTAGAATACAACTTAGATCTCTTCCAAGTTCTAAAAGAGAACTCAATAGTTACATAAAAATGGTGTTGCCAGTGTCTGCTGCTGACCTGTTGCTGTGGAAGAGCAGAGGAACTCTATTCCTAATGCCTGGAATCATGGTAGAAAAATGCAGCACAATTTCTTGACTAAAGAGAAAGAGAACAGAAGAAATTAAGAAGGTAACCTTCCAATACCAACATCAGCTCAGCTGAGCTGTAAATCCTGTGTATCAGGCGACTGAGCCAGAAATATGCTGAGCTGTAGTTCTGAAGAGGAAATAACAGGATCAGGGAACAGCAGGTGAACACATTGTCAATACCACACTGACGTTGCTGTTGGAGCTGCTGCATTACAGTTCCTGAGACCATCAAATTTCTACAGTAAGATGTTCAGAGAGTCTCAGAGCAAGAAGTCTGAAGGTATTTATTTCACAGAGGCTGTCTTGTTCGGACTTGGCTAATGAATTTGCAACCAGATGTTCATTTTAACATCTGATCCAAAATGCACTCAAGTCAATGGAAAGTCAATTGGAAGTTCCAGATTATTGGAAAAAGTTACTGTAGAGACAATTTTTCAAAAATAATCACACAGAATGTAGCTGTTGGTCATTCAGCTTGTTGTTGACTATAGGCAAAACTGTGGAAGGGCAAAGGAGCTGGCACAGAGTCACCAATTGTGTGTCACCGCAGTTGCCATGTGAATTGGTAGAGACTACAACAACTTGAAAATAACTGTATTTCCTTCTTTCTTGTGCAGGCCAACTTAGCCTCTCATTTGCCATGGATCACAGGCTTACTATGGCTCAGCTGGCACTACTATAATATTTTAGGATGTGTTAACTATGTAAAATAGAGAATAATAATGGGATCAAGTGCTAGTTACCATCACTTTTCAGAAACAGCTCAGCAGGCCATACAATATTTGAATTTTCTGTTTTGTTTTGCTTCAGTTTATAAATGTTAATCTTGAAAGAGAACCATCTTGAAGTAACAGGCTTCTTTAAGTCTTGAATTCAGTTCCATTAACACTGATTTTAAAAGCTGTAAACAATAAGCAGTATAAAACATATTAAAAAGTCAGACTGGCATGCAGTGTTTGAAAAAGGAAAGCTAAACGAAGTCTTCTGAGTTTTAGAGAAACTAATTAGCCTTTGCAACCACTTCCCTGGACAGAGTTTGCTCCATCTGGAGTCTTCAATTCAAAACTGATTGGATCGCTTTCTAGACATTGTAATCTTGCTGCAGAAGTTTGCAGCAGAGATTCTCCCAGCTCCCCTCTTCAGGAAGACAGACAATTATCCTAATGGTCCTAACCAAACACATGGCACCTCAGTAGCTGGTGAACAGTGAGCACAGATTAGTCTACTCTTTTACCTCTAAAGTCAGGTGTCCTTTGAGAAAAGTTCTGTTTCTCCTCTTATTTACGTTTGCATCTCTATGATTTGCACACAGATCTTAAAAATAACAACTCCTGCATTGTCTTTTGTATCACAAGGAGGCTTTAATTTGTTTGACAAGAGTTCAAACTCACAGGAAAAAAGAGAGAAAAGAGCAAATTTCAGAGGGGAATTTGTTTGGTGCGGTCCTCCCTCACACCTACTGAATTAGGAAGAGATGGAATTAAACTGAGCAAATGTCCGTACAAATATCTGGCGAGAACTGCAGTGGAGTGGAGACATCTAGCTGCCTTCTGTCTCCCAACAGCATCTGTGAACCAGGAAATCCTGGATCTGGAGAGAGGCTAACTTCTTTAGAAGAAAGCAAACAAGCCCACCCTCGCCAAGAGGGAGCATAAAGCTGGGATGGAGAGGAGATTATGCATACTGTTTATATTTCCTCTTTTTCTCTCTGGATCCTTCTATAACAAAATCTTATTTCCTTTTATTCCTTAAGTTTGGTTTCTTTGGAGGGCATTTTATTTTTTTAGTTTGGGATACATGGTCTTAAAAAGAATGTGCAAATTACCACAAAAAAACAATGCTGAAAACACCTCCTTGATACAGCACTGAAGAGCCTGTATTTTCTGTTGTTCACACTGCACCCCATGCCTGACTATGAAGCCTAAAATCAGGGCAGCGTGTGGTCACCTCTCCCTTACACTGTAAAGAGCCCAGTTCCTGTCCATTTCCAGAGGCACCGCAAATGCACAGGCTTTACAGCCAGGCAGGACTGTACACAGCACATCACACCTGTATCCCCACAGGCAGAGACTGAGCAAGGTGCACGGTGTTCTGCTCTGTGGAGATACCTTTGGAGCTCTGCCCACGAACCACAGCCTGCTGAACCCACATACAGAAGCATAGATTTAGACACACCATGAGCTGAGGGACGGAGAATGAAGATTTGATGCGCACCTGCTTGAGGGCTTTGAAACATCATGTATGCCCCCCATTTCATATGGCCTCAAGCTGCTGCAGCCAGATGTCACAGGGTCTGGGGCTGCAGCAGTCAGCAGCAGGATATGGCAGTGAGGCAACAGCCTTGCTCCTTCAACTGCTCAGCACATCTTCTTTCAGCTTCAGCCTGTACCTGCTCCTGGTGCACATAAACACAGGCACGTGCTAGCTCCAGTCGTAACTAAACTTTCTACGCTCGCAAATTCTGACTCTATAGCTTGGGAACTATCCAAAATTGCAGTTGGAGCCCAGCTGTTCCCTACCATCACCCGATAAACAAAGGCCAGGCCACTATGCATTTATGCTTCTGCAAGAGAGACGAGAACAGGGAGGTGCTGAACTGGTTTTGCGTGAAAAAGTACGGGGATTATCCTAGTTACAACTATCTAATCACAACAAAATAATCCCTGTGACCATGGAGGTGAGGCCAGTATTCAGATAATGACGTGCATCTGGAATGAAATAGGAGATTTCGGACATCAGGACAAAGGAAGGATAATAAGAGTGCTGGCCCAAGCTCAAACACTAATGCATACCAAACATTAATGCACCACAAACAACAGCTGCTGCAGAGGATTGGTTTTGATTTTCTTAGGGAAGAGATATCACTAGCAGAAGGAAATCTGCGGTGTAATTTTTTGGTGGATGAGGAGGCAGCTTGTGTTCTGAAGTCCACACCTATGTCAGGAGCAAGATCAAATCCACAGCTAATACCAAGGCTGGCACCCCTCACTCAAAACTGGCTGAGTTTGCAGGTGACTCTGACAATGTAAGCAGCGAGGTTGCAGCTGCAGAAGCAAGTACTTTTCTCCCCTCGAGAAATCCTTTGAGAATGAGTTTGAGGTTGTCCTTATAAAGCAAGGAAGTTTGTACTGCAGCATCAACTGCTCTTCCTATCAAAGGAAGATTTCAGCCTCCAGGGATGTTGATTTTGTTGCTGTTCTCCCCTTCTCCTTTCCGCCTTTTGTCAGCCTAAGAGTAACAAGAGAGCCAAATGAAATCTGCCAGCTCATTTGTTCTTTCCAAACCAATGCTTTGCCAGGATTTTCTGTGCCTTTTGTCACTAGGATTTTAAAATGTCTCCCCAAGTCTCAGAGTGATCTGAAACCTCTTAGCTTCTAAGATCAAGTGCATTTACTGTAATATAAATGAATTGTAACACTTTGAACTGGAGCTAAATTTATCAAAGGAAATCACATAGTGACCTAATCATGAAGGCCATTATTCTAAAAGGGAAATGTGAACATGAGAACTAAACTTAACCCAGAAACTTTAAGCTGAATGTTTCCCCCAATGATTAGGGCAGCAGGAAATTGAGGGACACATTTTCAAGAAAGCTCTGGAGAGAAACACTTTGTGAAGGATTCTCACCATTCTGTTTACAGGTGCAAGTGTAAGGAATTGTGTGGCTTCCCAGTGAAAGAAAGATAAATGAATGAATTTGAGTTCAAGCCTTACTTGTAAGAAGCCTTCATGCTGCCATGATGAATTTTGGCAGCCCACCAAACCTGAGAGAAACTCAATGGACCAGCATAATCCCTGATCACTGAAGTTAATTGAGGTTAGTCACACCCTAGAACAATCTTTCCTGTTCATTCATCATTAAGAGAGAAAACTAAACCACTTAATAGACAGTTTCTGCTATCAGGGGCAAGTGGTGCTAAAAAAAGATATTTCTGACTTAAGAGCACATTGTTTCATCCCACTCTCCCTAGAAGAGAAAAATGCAATTCTGTAGTAAATTCAGATCTAGACTGCCAAGTTATCCAATAACACCAAAGTTGACCCACTACTTTGCCACATGCAAGTCCATCAGTCTTGGGAAAGAATCTTCACCACTTGGCTGAATTCACAACACCTTTGTCCTGTACCTGCTGGACTGCACTTGGAGAATCAAGGTTTTTTAAGCTTAGTCTAGTTTACACATTCCTGTAATTAGTACAATGCCCATGGTACAGGGGATAATGGAACAATGTGCTACCACTGCCTTGACTTTGACTCAAGTGCTTTTCCCTGCAGGATACTTTTCTTATTGCCTTGAAAATGCCATTACTGGTGAGGGATTCCACATAAAAGATACTTGAAGAAATGAAACTTACAGATTTTTTTTTCATGCTGTGTATGAAAACAGCATTCAGACTCATATGTGAAAATTCCTTCATCTGAAGTATCCAAAGAACAAATTGATTGTTTTGATAGCAGTAAACCCCAAAGATTGAATTTAAAAAGCACCTCAAATTTCCCCAGCTGTAATTATTAGGCAGGTGTTCTTCCTGATCTGGGATATTATGGTAGTTATTGAGTAATTTTAACTAAGAAATTGCTTTACAAAACCAGTTCAGAGCTAGCTCCTGTTTTGGAAGTCTGTAATCGGTGGTATCTTTTGAGGAGATATTTACTTTGGGTTCTTGACTTTCCTGGAAAAGAACCACTGGGCTGGGACTTTACATCAGCAATGTAACTTCTCTCTGTTCTTATAAGTAATAGAGGATGCCAATGCCTTCCAAATACCTCATTTTGATCTTTTACTGAAGCTTGAAAAAAAAAAAATACAAGCATTTTTCCCTGTGTTTTACCACTGTTTATTTTTAATAGAATCATCATAATAAAGAAATGCCTGCTCCAGAAAGTCTTTCAGAATAACCAAAGCAAAAACTATGCTTAAATGATCCATCCCAGATTTTACTTCATACTTGACTGCTTCTGGGGAAAAAAAAAAAAAAAAAAAGGGGGGTTTATCAATTCCCTATAGATATCCAGCCAGGATGTATATATTGAATTTTTAAAAACCCTTCAAATTACTTGCTGCCTTGACGTACTTTGGTTAGTCCTTTACCTGAAGTAATAAATTAAAACCAACCAAGTATCTGGGTTGCAGTGCAACTCATTTCAAAAACCTGACATTTACAGTAGAGTAACTCTTAGATATATAAACATTTCCCACTTTCACTAATACTAATCTCTTAATTCACTTTAACCACAAATTATTTTAATTAGCTAATAGATCTTCAGAATCATTTGTATTTGCACTTCTGGAATAGTCATCAAATGTCCTAATACATCTACAGTAAGGTTATACATCCTGAATATAGTTCTAAGAACAATTAATTAAAATGGAAAAATATTTGGAACAGTTCTAGTAAGATTTATTTATGAAATCTGCTTCTGTGGGCAGTAGTGACTGTTGTACTCAAGTCTTTAAAGCCCCCATGAAAGTATTTACTCCTAAATGAAATGAAGATTTCATAGAAGAAAGATCATGATGACAGGGCCAGCCAAGTCATGTGCTACCTGTTTGTTTAAATGTTTTTCTTCCATAGTAGGTTTAGATGGATACCTCATCATGGTGTTAGGGAGCACTGTGTTTTGCTGAAGCTCTAATTCCCTTAGATCAAGACAGAGGGGAAAAAATAGTGACTGTCACATGCTTTCACAGTTTCACAGAAATATCCATGCATGTTGGAAGAACAGCACAGTCACTAATAAACATCTCTGTAGTGAGAGCCCACACTTCACATGTCAAGAATATGCTGCTCCGAAAGAGCAGAAGAGTTGCTCTTACAGCTAGTTAGGAACTAGAATTCCAGTCTTCTGGAAAATCCTCATGTGTTTTTTTGGGGTTTTTTTGGTTTGTTTTTGGTTTTGGTTTTTGGGTTTGTTTGTTTGTTGTGTATTACAACAAACATTTGCAACTTCAGATTTTCTCATAAACCAGTTGTGAAACTAGTCAGTTAAGAGAGAAACCTTGTATATTATGTTCCGTTTAATTCCTATGTCCTTGATCAGTTGTTGTGTCTCATGGGAACATTAGTTCAGGTGACTTTAACCCTCTTTTCTTCCAGAGCCTTGCTCCAGCTGCACCCTTCCTCATATGCCACAACAACTGTCCTGCACCAACATCCTTCCTCACATGTGCCTGCAGCAGGCGAACAAGCAGGTCCTGTGCAGGGGGAAGGAAGAAGGATGACTATCAATTGCAGTAGAAATCAATTAGCAGGTAAGAGATTAATGATAGGCCCAAAAGCCTTCAAACATTAGTCAGGTAGACAGCCTGCACAGCCTATCCTCATGCTCTCCTTGCACATGCTGGTGTCTAACTTTTATTGCCAAATTATCTCAAACAACAGGGTTGTAGAACTGGGTTATGATTATAGTAAAATGGAGGGACCATCAAAAAGTGAAAAAAATGTCACTGTTTTTATCCTTGTCTCAAAGCCTTATGGCTTACCACCCAGAAATGAGACAGGGTGCGTGCAGCAACAAAATCATCCATTGTAAGAGTACTGACAGATCTAATCATCATTTCTGCCTCAGAAATTTTTAAAATGCAGTATGTGAAAACATACTGACCCTTGGGAAATAAGTGGGGCTGTTAAAAATAAATAAGTTCCAGCTTTTCAGGAAGAGCAGATTCACTACAGTGACGTAAAAACACCCAGCAGCTTGTCCCAGCCATTTCCCGTGAGACACTGCTGATGTAGGAAGAAAAAGCAGCTCAAACAGCTGCCTGGAAATTTAAATGCCAGGATGTTACTTCTTGAACATTTTTTTTTTTTTTTCCCAAACCTCACCTTTGACACAGCAGCAGTACTGGCACAGTCCTCCCATACCCTCAGATAGACCTTTTGACCTACTGAAGACTTAAAAAAGAAACAATCAACAACAACAAAAAAAAACCACAAAACAAAAAACAAAAACAAAACAAACAAACAAAAACAAACAAACAAAAAACCCAAAACCCATAACAAAATATCACATTATGTCTCCAAATACATTACACGATACTAGCAGTTGTACTAATATCCTCTTACTGTTTTAGAAAATTGTTTTAGAAATTGAAGATTTCATAGTTTGCGTTTTAGGCTCTTTAATTTTCTGTTGAAAAGGATAATGCAGCCCAAGTATATTGTGGGTGTCATGTCCATGTATTTGCCAAAAAAAGGACCAATGCTGTGGTATGACACCTTGGTGCAGAGGTGCAGGGTGTGGTAAGCCTGAGCCAAAGCATAGAAATAAAAAAGGAAGTGCTGAAGTGGAAGGTTTCCCCCTGAATGGAAATACTGATTTACAGCAGACTGTTTCTGTGGTACAACAGCTGCAGGCTTGGTAGTGACAAAGAAAACACCTTCATTTCAAAGCATATGTCTGCATTTTCAGTTCAGAGTAGTTTGTTTCAGATCCATGTAGAAACTGCCTGGTTGAAATATTTAGTCATTTTAGTTACAAGGACAGTTCTTTCAGTAAACGTTTCATGATCTCTCTGTTTTCACTCATGTTAATTCATCAGGCTCTAGCTCCATTACTGTTTCCTTCTTAGATTTCCACTCACTTTTTCCACAGAAATCCTGTTAAATCCTAACCAATGTTTTCCATAAGACAGAAGACATGAATTAGTGTTTGTTTATAAAAGGAGTGCAGGGATTACATGCTGGAAAAGATTCTTTACACATAATTGCTTCAACACGTGTCTTTCCACACCACTTACAGTAAGACTGTAAGTCATGTTAACGTCTCAATAAAAAAAAGAATATTGGTAGGCCTGTTGTACTGCTCCAATAGAACGAAGAAAGGACTGTTTGTGTGTGTGTGTATATATATATATATACACATAGAAAATATAAACCCATTAAAATATGTGTCCAGAAACTGAAAGAAAGCAGAATCATCTCAGTAGGTTCTCCTTGATAGATAAGAAGTCAGGTAAGTAACACAGCCCTTACTAGACCAGCAAAAGTCCATTTCACAGATGAGGCCCTTCAACAGAAAGTAGTCCTTCTTCTGAAAATTTCTGGTGGCAACATCGGTAGGAAAAAGCTACAATCAAAAACTGAGAGTTTTAGTGAAGTTGCACATCTTTGAAGAGAAACACTATAGCCTGTAACTTTTGGAGCCCAGAAGTTGACCCTTTTAAGCAGGTTGTTATATATATAAGGAATAGGAAGGAGCCAAACCAAACAGGACCCTGTGATTTCTGCTATGAAGAGCTTCCAGTGACCACTGCATCATCCCCCAAAACCTTCCTTTCTCAGACTTTCTCATCAGAAAAGGGAGCCCTTTAAAGACAGGCCCAGCTATCCCTGTCACAGGAAGGACGATCTCTATAACGATTTCAAAAGCCCATGGTCATAAAAGACTAACAGCAACCTTGAAATGAAACCAAACACAATAGATTGTGTTGCAAACAGCCAATGTTTTGCCATTGGCTTCACTGGTAGCAAGACTGTTTTTGCTGTTATTTCAGAGTATAATAATTGCTTGAACAGCAAAGTACATTCAGCCCTGCTTTGCTAAGAGTGGCATAGCAGGCCCAAGCAAAGGACTGAGCTGTCCCTCCCCATACCTGGGTGCCACTAGAAGTTGTTCTGCAAGCAGCAGTTAGCAAAGCCTGGTTTCCTGCTGGCACACTTCTCCACCACCTTTCCCAACAACACCCAGCTTCCTCCAACATCCACCCAGCACCCTATGGGGTGCGAGGCAGCCCACATGGTGTCCAGTCACCATCTAGGTGACCAAAAAGCCCACCAGCCTAATGCCACACAGGGTCCTGGGCTGTCCCTCCTCTCCTGGCAGAACAGCGGCAGCAGTTCCTTCCTCAACTCAGTTCCCAGTGTTCCCCAAATCAGAGAGTTTTATTATCATTGAAACCTTCTTTCAGAGTTGGTGGAAATTGAGTAGTAGGGCTAAAAAGCTGTGAGAGGGAAAGGAATGGGGATGGATAAGCAGACAGTGAGCTCACATGTCTTGTTTTTGCAGTCCAAGCTAAAAAGGAACTTTTTATATATTCATGTATAAAGGGCTGGTGACTGGCAGGATTCTCAGTATCAAAAGAAGCTTGGCCCTATTTCAAAAAAATCATCAGCCTATTTGAAGTTAGCTGGTATTTTTTCTCTGGAAATGAGTTTAACAGTGTTCTTACTTTTACTAGCCACACTGGGCACTATTCCATTTGACAGACTAAAGGGCTCAGTTCTCCAAGTAACTCTGCAAGCTCAGTAAGATTACTCCGTGTAAGTCAGCCAGAGAGATGTTGCATTTCTTCCTGAAATGAGCCTGTTGCAGGTGGAGGGGCAACACTTGTATGAACCAGAACAATCTTCTCCACAAAGACAAAAAATATGTCCCTCATTTTGTCCTGCCTCAGGTGGCCATCCAAAGGGACCTGGGATTTGGAGGCAGTCCAAATGCACCAGGATGGACATTAATTGGAGCAGATCTACTGCAAGGGACTCCAGGGGTGCTAGATGCCAAAGAAAAATATTTTCCAGGCCTTCAGCACAGCTGGAGCTTTGAAAAGTCTGGCTTTGATTCACAAGAGGGTATAGTGTCACAACATTCACTACAGGGGCCCTTTCCTTTTTTGATAAATTAATGATTCAAATCTCCAAGTTAGAGATAGGGGGCAAATAATTGGGTCCAGGATTTATTGCTAAAGAGAAATTTAAAGAAACTAATCTGAAGATTAATATAAAATGCTGCTTTTATTAATTTTGAGAAGTTTTTGGGTTTTTTTTCTGACTGCTTTAGATTAAATGTATTAATGAAGAAAAACAAAATCACAAAATTAGAATTGAAAATTCAGTCCTTCTCTGAATTATTTATCACATTTTCTTGAGAGAATAAAAGCTATCCATCACATTTAGTGTGACTTCACAGCTAATTCTGATAGACTCAGTCTTCTACAGCATGAAAAATTCCCTCTGCCATGACAAAAAGATGTAAATGGTTCCAGATATCCTAAGCAAATACGTGTTTGCTCAACCCCAACAGTCATTTCTTTCGAAGTTGGCTTTATTAGGAATAACTAGATACAAAATCTCTATCGTTCATTATCTGCATTATCACATAGGCAAGAAAACAGAGTTACAACATCTGTTACAACAATTTAGCCTCCACACACCTCAAATTAAATAAAGATTGAGAGTTGTAGGTGTCAAACTGCCCAACTTCCGTTGAGAAATTGTGATGCATGTTTCAGTCCTTGATCCATTTGTGTTGGCACATGACTTTCATGTAACTTTCATGCCCGGCTTCCATCTTAGTAAAATTTGATGTCACTCATTTTTATAAAACACCCTGGTCAATAGTGCTAGAAACAGTGTTAGATAAAAGACTAGCAAAATCCTTCTACCAGCATCTTGTCATCCAGCTCTAAGCTTGCCACTGAGTGTAAAATGGTCCTCAGAAATTTGTTATTTTCTGTTTATATTTCATAGATGTACACGGAACTGTTTATGTAACAAAACATTCTATTAGAGTCTGTTAAAAAAAAAAATACACAGTGGTTCCATAAAATGTTGCAGTCTCATTTTAGCTTCTCTGGGTGAATTTGAAACTTCCGAGTTCTCTGTAGTATTTTACATTAAGGGCATTCAGGAGAGTGCAGGTCTGCTCTCCTGTGTTGCAATTTCAACTTAGCTTTCATTCTGTATTACATTCTCAATGCATCTACCTCACAGAACCTTACAGCAGTCTCCCAGTACCTAAAAATGTTCTACAGGAAAGCTAGAGGAGAACTTCTTACAAAGGCATGTAGTGACAGGACAAGGAGGACAGCTTCAAATTGACAGAGGGCATAGTTCGGTTAGACACAAGGAAGAAACTGTTCACAATGAGGATAATAAGGCAGTGGAACATGCTGCCCAGAGAAGCTGTGGATGCTCCATCCCTGTAAATGTTCACAGCCACATCAGACAGGTTTTGAGTAACCTGGTCTAGTGCAAGATGTCCCTGCCCATGAAGGAGGGTTAGAATGAGTAATCTTCAAGGTCCCTTGCCACCCAAATCATTCTATGTTTCTATGATTTATTTTTCTATGATTGCTTTCTCTTCTGAATTAGCATTACAAAGACAGTGATGTCCATTTAGAATGGAAAATAAACAGTTGCACTTACAATTAAAGAACTCCTACACAAGAATTACTGCCTTACATCAGATCCATGTGCTTCTGAAGAAACATAAGAAAAAAAATTTCAATAAGTAGTTTTGGAGTGGCTTTCTAACTGGATTGCTTTTACATGAGTTAGCATTTAGCTCATGTCCCATCCAAATCACATTTTGCAGCTCTCAAAAGCTCAGCTTTGTAAACCTCAATAGGGAAAAAAAATCAAATTTTGTTTTAATATCAGGTCAGGAATGAAAAATTTGCTTATGGTACAGGAAACAAGCCTGTTAAATCTCACTTCAAGATTAAAAAAAAATAAATAAATGTATTTGGCTCTGTGGTTCTGCTATTCAGTCCTCATGGGTAACAGAGATCATGGCCATCATATGAACACACATGGTAAAGTGAATTCCATCAGGATACCACAAAGCAATTGACCTAATTCTATAGCCAGTGTAAGCAGCAATGACTGTTAAAAAATAAGTTTACACAGTAAAATAAAGTCTAAGCATACTAATTTTTAAAACTTACATTCTTACATAAGCACAAGGCTTTTCTGATATTATTGAATGACCCACAGATCAGGCTTGGTGTGGAGTGGTATCAGCCCAAACCTGCCTTGTAAGAGAGGCAGTCTCCTTTTATCTTTACAGTCTTTTCTAAAATCGCTGGCACTTTCTTGCCTTCAAAGAGATACCTGCTATCCTTCTCTTACCTGAAATCCCAGCCTGATCTGACACCTAGACACACACATTGCTACAGTACTGGACTTACAAGTCAGCCTGAAAGGCAGCAAGGAGGAATACTACAGAGCACCTTGAATTAGGCAGTTTTCATAGATGTAAATGGAGAACCCTTAAGTTATGCATAGATGCAACATTATTAATCTTTCTTCAAGAATGTCAGAAATTACAAAAGAATATAAAACTATTTCTTATGTGTTCACCTGTTGGTTAGGGTTTTTTCCAATTAACAGGAGACATAAGAGGTAGAGAAATACTGAATTCTACCAACCTATCTATCTGATGAAGAGATTATCATTGTACTGTTATTAACTGATTTATCATTAATCATTGCAATGTAGGAAAGCAGTGAAGGATGAACCCCTTCTACATCCTCGCCCAGTTTCTGCTCAAAAACAGAACTACTGAATTGCAGCCCTACCTGGAAACCTCAGTTCTGGATCAGGCACCCATCAGATCAGTGTCTTCAATAGAAGGCTGAGAACAGTTTACTCAATCCAATACACAAAATCCATACTCTCATGTTAATACTCTATGCAAAGAATAGGCAATTTCTATTGCTCTGGATAGATAAACCACCAAAAACCTGCTGAAACTCAATGTCAGATCAAAACTACAGCTAACCCAGCCAGCAGAATAGTTCAGTATAGTGAGACCTGCCTGCCTGTGCTTTCACATGGCTATAGGGTTGCTGGTCATTGCTATTATGACACAACCTTAATTATTTCATCACCCATGTGTGCAGCAGAAACATCAGGCTGGCATCTGTTTGTTCTAACAAATTGATAAACAGGTGACTGCTGTAACAAGATGGCTTATGACCATGACTGC
Organism: Regulus satrapa; assembly: GCA_013396955.1. Classification (NCBI taxonomy): domain Eukaryota; kingdom Metazoa; phylum Chordata; class Aves; order Passeriformes; family Regulidae; genus Regulus; species Regulus satrapa. The sequence goes on along the minus strand of VWZN01013934.1, from coordinate 830,657 downwards.
TGTGACAATGAGGGGAAATTACAGAGCTCAATGCCATATGGCCTTTGTCACCAGACAAGGGAATGGAACAGAAATATGAACTTCTCTCACTGCTATCAAAGCTTCTTCTGCCTCAAGACACCAAAACCATAGCCTATGACTTCTGGGAAAAATCTGAAACACTTTTCCTACTGTTCTCAAAACCTGTACAAGCTTTCATTATGCTGTCTTTACTTGGCCATAATTTGATCTCATCACTTCCTTGCAGCAAAACTGCAGGCCAGAGTCCAGGTCCAGCCTGGACAGTTTCCCAGTTTTTGAATTAGGGAAGTGGCTGGAAAGAGGCAGACTGCAGAAATAGCTGAAGCAGAACTATCGCTTCCTAGGGAGGGGTTGCAAGTGGCTGCCAAGTCCCTGTGCAAGAGGTGAACATTGCCTCCCTTCTGCTGTTTGGATTGAGCATAGCATGGGCAGCAGCGTGTTTTGTATTCGTGTGTGCTCTGAGTACAATGAGAGGAGCCAACAACTCAGGAGCTTTCAGACCCAAAGACTCCCTCCACTGTGGATGGTAAAGGCCCCCAGGTTGTCACAAGGGACCCAGTTCCCTACACTTGCCTACACTAGTGTGTATTTGCACATCCAACTTAACGTGCACAGCTTTTGGAACAAACAGCAACTTCCTTGGTTTTACACATCTCTAGCAAGGCAGATGATGAATGTACTGTCTGGTTCTTGCTGTCTTTGATCTAAGTGGTTAAATAGCACTGAAAGCCTGCTTTTGATGTCAAATACTAAATCAAAGCATCCTGAATAAATGACACTTCTCATTTTCCTGTAGACTGACTTGTCAGAATCTGTCACCGGAGAGGGAATCTTTAAGGCACAGATATATTTCTGTTACCATATATCTCAACATATAGTCAGTTGAAAATTGACCAATAGCTATTCCTATTTATTTCCACATACTGACACGTCAAAATATCCCTAGAAGTGGTTATTTAATAGATTATTATGATGCTAAGTGCTTATGCCATATCCTACCTTCCTAAAAAACCCACAGAACTGCTGAACTGTGAAGTAACTTCTGGACCTCATCTAGACCAAACCCCCTCCTCAAAGCAGGATCAGCTACAGCAGATTGGTCAGGTCTGGCTTTGGATAATCCTAAAGACAGGGACTGTACAGCCTGTCTGGACAACCTGTTAACTGCTTGACCATCTTCACATAAAAAGTGCTTGTATTATGTTTAAATTGAATACTTTCAATTTTGGTCCATTACCACTGCCTCCTGCCTTCTGAATTTTCTTTTAGATAAGTCAATTCATCAAGTCAAAGCTTGCATCAAAAAAAAAGAAATTCTGTCTATTCCTCCTACGGGCCTCAGCACTGGAGGGGTCAGTATTACAAGGGCAATGGAAGCTCTGCTTGTGCATGCAACACTGCAAAAAACACATTATTCCCTGAGAAACATGCAACATGCCCCCCAGGACACTGCTGCAGGGCTGTCAGGACCTGCAGCTCAGAGCCAACTGCAGCCCCAGCTCTGAAGGCCTGTTCACACTTCCAGGTGACAGTCAGCCATGAGCACACAGATGAGCCACACTTTCCACAGCCCTTTCCTTTGCTTAGTGGATGTGTAGAAGTGCCTTCCTCTGCAAAGGATAAAGCCCTTGACTCCATGTCAGTATGACAGGCCTTGAATTTCCCAGATTCCCAGGATCTGGAGATTCTGCCCATAAATGTGTGGCAAAATTGTATACCAGAACATGTAAGCATTAATGTTACAGGTTTTTGCATGCTAGAAACTCACCTCAAGTCTAATAAGAACTTCCCTAGGTAAGGATCCAGCAGTAGGAAGTGCTTGAACATTATTTTATAACTAAAAGTGCATCAGCAGAGAAGTTTTTCATCAACAAAACCTCCAGTTTACTTATGGAACTTCTACCAGATTTCCTTCAGCAATGCTGTTATAATCCCTGAAGCATATTCCAACATTTTTGTCATCTGATCAGCCCTGCATAATTTTCTTGATAGCAGCTGTGTGTGCTTTCTTCATACTTTTCCCCCTAGTGCATTAATAAATTTTTAAAAAAATCTTTCCAGGGATTGTGAAAAATGTGTTTTGTTTCTTCCTTTTCTTACACATTAACACCATCTTATGCTTATGTCTAATGGAAAACATCCAAGATGCATGTTTTAAAGGTAAGAAACAATTCCGAAACTTTTTTTTTTTCCCAAATCTAGAAAAAGAAATATATTTGCTTCTGATATGAGACCCCTGAGCTTAGTTTATGCTCTGCCACAAGTTTCCACTTTAACCTCTGCTGGACTCACCTACCCTAATCTTGTCCAATTATTCTGGAGAGGTATTGGGAGAATAAAATGCCTGGAAAAAAAATTATATAGTTCATTCATGCCATATCACAAGAATCTTGCTATTACAGCTTTTACAAATAGCTACTAGAAGACGGCAGTAAAGTAGATTCCTTTACATTTATGTTGTTGAGAGTTAAAATGGAAGCCAACATTATGCAGATATCTGTTTTAGTGATGCTCATAGTGGGAAAAATCAGGGAATAACAGCAGTGGAAATGAGCACATCACTTGTAGAGTTATGTTCGGAAAGAGTCTCTCTCATAGAGGTTACACAGCTGGTGACAGAGATAAAGCATGAAGAATATCACAAACAGTGTGTTTTGCATGAAAGAGTCACCAGATTGTAATATGTGTAATATGGGATATTTCTGCAGTTCTTAGACATGATGAGCTCTCCAAATCATGCTGCAGCTTATTAACCAGAGAGGAAGGAGAACAGTGGGGAGGGGGGGAGTTAATTTGTGACCCAAATTCCTTACACTTTTTAAACCTCTTTTTCTTGAACAGAGTATCTGAAAGCAATATCCTGGCATGAGTTTAATCAAATTTAAAGTAACTCAGGGTAATCTTCTGGGGCCTGTTATGTCTGTGAAAAGTTATTTCTTTCCTTAAACCCTGCTTCCCTTCTGGAAGTCTGTTAGTCATGAAATAAGCAAGCAGTAGTGTCTGAGGCAGTAAAGACAGCAGTCACCCCCAATCCAATCTCTCCTTACTGCTTCCCAAAAGAACACATCAAGTTTTGCTAAAGAAACAGCTACTTTTTTTCTTCTCTGAGATAAAAGAATGATTAAGAGCAGTGGCAACCATCACAATGGACAGACATTACAAAGTTTTGGCATCTATATTCACATGCTGGAACCAGAAGTGAAGCATTTGATATTATTTGAGGAGACCAATTCAAACCACCATTTTCCCTCTTGTTCTTTTAAAAAATACTTTCTTTAGCACATGAATTCAGTGCTGTTATACATTTGGATTTCTGGTTATTGACTGAAACTTCTGGAAAGCCCCTGAAAACCTTCTTGTGTTTCTCTGCTTGTTTTTTTGGGTTTTTTTTAATTTGTTTGGGGTTTTTTTGATCCCTTTATCCACAGTGAATTACCTAGTCTTCCTTTATGCTCTTTTCTGTCTTAAAACAGGCACTATCAGTAGTAGAACTTGTTTTTCTTTGCTTTTCCTTCCAGGAAAGAAGGTTGTATTCCATTAAACCTCTTCAGCACTGAAGTGAGTGAATGTCCCACTGGGCACCAGCTGGATTCATGCTAAGCCTCTCCATGCTCCAAATCTCAATAAGATATTGAGAAACATACATTGAGACAACTACCAAATGCAGCTGGTTCTGTTTTCAAATTTAAGAAGCAATTGGTATCCTGGGTCTAAGGCTGCATTCCCACAGCACTAACAGATTTCACCTTTGATTTTAGTGTGATTACTGAAGGATGCCCCTCAAAAATCCCAAAGCACCATAATTAAGAGGCATGAAAGACAGCCTGACTGGCTTCTATCATGTTAGCTTAGAGGACTCTTCATGCTACGCATTAAATCAAAGGGTTAGAGAAAGAAACCAGGCATGGCTCTGTGACAACCCTGAGGACAACATAAAACTCAAAAATCCAACAAACCCTTATTGTTTTTAGCTTGGACTAGTCATAGCTCCAGGCTTAGAGCCATTTTTTTCATGCCTGTAGCTCCTCACTGCTTTCCATGAGAGATCCCCACACAAGGTATTATAAAACTCAGTGTGTTGGAGATTGGGGAAGGTTGTTTCCAACTCCTTCTCTCAAGCTGCTCTCAGTGCAATGAAACTTTCTGCACACATAACTTTTTCTCCTCTGAAGTTGCCTTTATTCTTTCAGCTCTTATTTCTAGGATTTCTGTGCTGTTATTTTTGCCCTAGGCAAGGTATTACAGCTTCTCCTTCCCTCTCCTATTCCCTTGCATGCCATCAGGAACATTGCAGAAAGAGTTACTGCCAATTCATTTGCCTGCCTGCCAATTAGCAGTATGCTATGTCGGAGTCAAGTGAGTAAATACCAATAAACCATATGACAACTATCCAGCCCATCTGACCTTCTGACACTTTTCAGTGCTTTCTACTTTATTAGAATGAGGTATTAATAGAACAGATATGTTTCACAAGACACAGCCATGTAGTATGAATCACAGAATTAATTTTATAGCCAGAAATGTGAATTCTTTAGCATGGTTCTGCATGCCAAACACTGTTAAATCGTATCATTTTGAGGACTTGGTTTTTTGTATTCTGAGAAATAAAGTGATCACACAGGTGAATGGATATTCTCCTAACTTTCTAATCTTTATATTTCTAATATTTATATTTCTAATATTTGATTACAAACACATGATACAGGGACAAGCTCATGTTGTTTGCACAACATCCCAAGGTCCCAGCTCTAGATCAGAATAACCAGGTCCTCCTGTAAAACACAGTAGTTTAGCAGACACTTTATGTTAACAGATGCCTTGGATATAAATAGAAGGAACAGGTCTCTCCTCCAAAAAGCTGGCAATAGAAGACCTCAACTCCATATTGTGCATGGTGCCAGGGAAATTTTGTTTGCCCAGAAACACTGTTATTTGAAGGCAACACAATTTGGGCAAAGAGGGCAACTGCACACTTCTCAGTGAGGTGCTGGAGCATAAACAGACCACAACTTGGAAGCAGCAAGAAACCAGACATATGGTCTCATGAAAATATATCTATCTCATGCCATGTGCACTTTTAATACAAGGAAACAATCTGACATCGTTCATACTCAACCAAGTTAAAACTATTCATATTAATATATACAGGCTGGTAGTTTTGAAACTGTCCACTCCACTGGAAAACAGTTCTTTTGCAAGCAAATAATCTTATGCTGCATCCATTTGTTTTTCACTGGAAAAAAAAAAAAGCAACAATTATTTCCAGCTTGCACATATTTGAATGTCCACCCTTAAAATGTGAATTACTGGAGAAAGGCCAACCACACTTCTAAACTGCAACTGAGAGTGAAGCAAGGCAGATATGAACACCCCAAACACTCACACTCGAGCCAGGGCTGTATAAAAGAAGAGTCTCTTTGCAGCAGTAAACCCAGGCAAGTTTTAAAATGTGCTGGCATGAGGAAATAAAGACAAAACCTAATAGAAACATGCACAGTGCTAAGGGATGCTTTGTGAGTTTTCAGCAAGTGACTGGTTTCTGGCAAAATTAAACTGCAGCAAGTTGCTAAGTCAGGATGCCTTGCTATTACTTAGTCAGAGCTTTTAGATGAAAGAAAAGTTCCTTCTCTCCCCATTCTCCCGAAAGGCACATGCAGCTTCTCCCATTAATAGTTCCATTCATGTAGGATGCTAATATTGACTCGCTACTAAAAGATCAGATTTGACCTGCAGAAACATTGTGTCTGTCCCCTGTAAATCTCTCCATTAAAGAGCCTTACATCTTTTTCCTAAGATCTTGTCTTGTGCTGCTCTTCAGCAATTGTGCCGAGAGCTTTCTCTTTTACATACCTTCAAAGACCTACTTTGAAGCAACATGTTCTGTAGCCCTACACCCCAAGAGCTCTGCAGTGCCCAGCACCTCAATTAAGCATTTCTTTATGCCCCCACTCAGCCATTTTTTTTTCAAATGAAAATCTACTCTAAGTATTAACTCACTAACAAGGTACACAATCAATATTTCCCCACAATTAATAGAAGAAAAACATGTGGTCAACAGACTTCCCTAATAAAATGGACAGAAAGCTACACTCAATATTACTAAACTGATGTAACTTACACTTTTTCACAAGTTTCAAAACAAGTCTCCCTGGTATATGTACCATATAGTGGTATATGTTGCAAAATTTCCATTTCATCCCTGTATACATGTTAAGTGGATTAAAACAAGACACTTGATAAACCATGACTGCCTCACTGTGGATTAAAACAATGCTTGCTTCTAGTTTTTTGCTATTACTACCAAAATATTAGCTTTTCCTTCATCCCTAAGGAAAACAAAACAAAAAAGACATTTTGTTTAGGTGAATAGTCCTATTTCTGAAGTATTTCTGAAGATACTCTCACAGTATTTGGTTGGCTGACAAATAGCTTGCAATAGGTGAAGATGAATAATCACTTGATCATGGCTGAAGTCACAGCCATGCATACCACACAAGAAATGCAAGCTGCATGTGAATTTATTCTCAAGTTTTTTTCAAAACTCTCAATAGCCTTGCAAAAAAGTTCCATTTCAACATAGAATGCTGGGTGTTAAATAACACTTATTTTAAGATATGTTCAAAAACCTACCTGGCAACTTCATTGCTATATCCAAATTTCCTTTCTCTCAATATTCTCATGAACTTATCTTCCTTGGAAGCACAGGCTGGCTGAGCTAGATCTTTGAACTTCCTGGAGGATTTGCTTAAACAAGTCCAAACTCGCATCTGGTCAGATGGACAGCAAGAAACCAGATTTTATTTTCCATATTCTTGCTCTCAGAGCATGACCCTTGCACATTGTGGGATCCATCATCACATGTAGGCCCTTTGAACCTGGTTCCATCAAAAGCAGTTAAACTGAAGTTGTTATTCCATATAGTTTTATTTCTAAAGTCTTTTTCTGCAGCCTCTGCAGCATCCCAGGTTGCTTACAGCAAAATCAGTGCTTATGCAAGCATGGACATAATCTCCTACAGAAGACAGTAGCACTTTGTGACATACTGAATACTTTGAATTGCATGTTGAACCTCTCATTGCAGCTGGGTGTTGTTTAGTTACTATAGTGACTTCTTACTCAAATCCAGAAGAATCGGTTACAAAGCAGCCTGAATTACACAGACTGTGGTACTAACTACATCCCACTCCCAGAGCATTGCCTGCCATTCAGCCACAACTCCATTCGGACAAAATGTCATTCCACACACAAGCAAACAAAGCTAATTTATCAGTTAATTCCTGCCCCATCCCTTTATTTACTCCAGCTTCCGTCCTCTCAGTCTGGTCCTCATTAGTAACTATTTACCTGAAGTTTAAAAGCATCAGTAATTTTTAAGTTAAATTGCTGTACAACTCCCAAATACTCTTCAAGAAGAAAGTACTAGATAAACAATGAAAACATATTATACATCCATCCCCATGCCCTTAACAAGGCACTGAAGGGCCTAGGAAAGGTCACAGGCAGAACCTTCAGAGTGATACAGGAAGCAGGGCAGAAGGCTGCTGGGAATATGCTTAAACTGAAGAGATTTTTCCGGGAAAAATTTCTGTCCCTGAGACTCTTTCCTGGTGGCTGTTGATTATTATTAATGTTACAGAAAGACTCAAAGAGTAGCTTACATTGTCCTCATATGGACAACTCTGAATTTTAACAGTCCCAACATGAAGTGATGCGATAAATATTCTCAGGAGCTGCAGTATCTCCTGAGACTCATGGGCAAATGGGTGATCAGCATTTTCTTCAAGCTGTATAAAACAATTACAGTTAGGTTTTCTTGGAAAGATTAAATATCAAGGTAAAATCCTTGTGAAGAAGAAAGGAGAAGGTAACATTGCCTTAGTAACACTCTTGATTAAAAAAAAAAAAATTAAAAATTCCAAGTCTTAGCTCTCTGATCTTTGATTTTGGTGAAGTCTGTGCCCTTTTGCCAACAATTAGAACTGCATATTCTTGTCACCTCCTTGACTTAATTTCACACAGCACAGTTACCTTGTTCCCCACCCAACAGAAGTAAGCCGAATTTCAGACANTCCATGCCCTTACAACCTCTCAGCACACCAGATGCCCTCACTTACATGCTCCAACACACAGGGCTGGACAGAGGGGTGGCTGTTACAGGCATGCAGCAGCCTCTGGCCAAGTAGACCTGCTCCAGGTCTTTCCAGCAAGGAAGTTCCTCAAGGCAGTTTCTCCCACACCTTTGGCTGCCTCTGACTTCCTGCTCATAAGCAACAAACTGAGAAATAAGTTCAAAAGCTTTTGGAATAATACTGACAGGTAGCCAGTAAACTCCCACCAGTGCTGTTTCCTCATAAGCAAGAATGAACAGTTGGGAAAGGTTGTGCTGGATGGCCAGAAGCTCAGGTCTTGATGGATGAGAAGGGAGCAATGTGCTTGAGAGATGTTTTTTGTTTCTTTGATCGCTGCTAAAAATATATGTTTCTTATAGTAACTGATTTACTGATTTTGAAAACTCATCTTTTTCTAAGTTTTACACCCTCTCTGTCATATGAGAAACAATGAATTCATAAGCTGCACTCACAATAGAAAGCCAATAAAGTTTTTGAAACTAAGGTGCTCTATTCCTAACACATGCTTTTCCCACATATGCAAAGCATCTGTGGCTGAAACAGCTCCTTGAGGAAACTCAAATATTGTGAATCAAAGCTGCAGAAGGCAAGGCATTCATTAAAATATCTCCCTTAAAAAAAGCCATGTGGGACAAGAACAATACATGATCACTCACTTGTGAACACAAATCTCACTTCAGAAACATTTTACCTTGGTGTGCCTTGCTCTGACCTGTGCCACTCTTCCCTCAGCTCTGAAGGCAGAGCCTGACCAGGGAATTATGACAAAAGGATTGCTGAATAAATTGGTTTTATTTCAAAACCCCAGCCTGGTTTTCCAGGAAAAAGGGTTTAGTTGTCCATTTCCATGAATGGCTCTCCTCCCTGGAATAGAGTTTAAGAGCTCCCCCTCAGCAGTACATGGAACCTGTTCTGAGAGGAAGTGGGAAAGAGGACAAGGGGGACAAAGCAGGGAAAAGAGAGCACCATAGCAATCATCACATGGAGAAGGGGAAGTTCTTTTGCTAATTATAAAAACATATATCCTTAACAGTTTGTGTAGTGGAGCAAGAACAACATAAAAAGTCATCTGTGACAGACTTGATTTTGCCCGGCTGCCTGCAGAGGCTGGGAACAGCAGTTCCTTGGGCAGGTTGCCATTCACAACCCCCCCAGGGCAAGAGCAGCCAACCTGACCAGGCTGCATCATCATGGAGCATTCCACACCATGAGGTATCATCATGTATTTGCTTTGGCAAGGTGGTTTTGCTGAACTTCAGGCTGCTCCACCTTAGGTGGAGCACAGCCCAGGGGTACGGGGGGCTGGCTAAGCGTGCGAGGCTGATCCAGTGGCTCAGCACTACAGACCACCCACCCAGCCCAGGGCAGCACCGAATACCCCTTAGCAGGCAGATATCAGTATAACTAGGCAATCTGACTCCCTAGACAGACATCAGGAGTTCATCCCCAATGTTCTTTTAATGTGACAGCCTGCTGTCAAGGACTTGATTCCAAGCCAGAGCCCACTGGACATCTCACACAGCACCCATCCATGTTCCAATCTCTTCCTATCCAAGAACCAGTGCTAAGGGTTGAGGGTTTGCTCCCAAGAATTTTTGAGAGCTGGCAACAGCTAATGCCCAGAAAGCTGGGGAAACACCTCAGGCATAACAGCAGATCACACTGCAGTGAAAGCACAACTAAAAAGCATTGCTGGCTATGAGAGTATATGCTTTGCCTTCAGAGAAAACATCACAAAAGGAAGGAACAATATTGATACAGGTTCTGCATGTGCATTCATTGCCTAATCAACAGATGCTGCTAGTATCCTTGAGCTCAAATAATATAATTTATCTTAGGTTGCAAATTTCTACCTATGGCAGGTTTTTACAGTAAAGCAGCTATCCTTTCTCCAAATAGTAAATAAAAGCAAAAAAAGGACAACATTTGATTAGATAATCAGATTCCAAACTCCCCAGAAGATTTACTTCTCTGTCAAGGTGCTCCTTTGGAAAACCTTAGTCAGTTCCAAGAGAAGCAGCTTTTAAACTAACCATGTACTGATCCAACACAAAGCTCTAAGTTATTAAACAAGTATTTTAACAAGTGTGTTTTCTCTCACTTAGCGGGTTAGCTAAGTTGTACTTTTTAAAACAGGGAGCTTAGCTTCAGACTATACTTTTATACAGTCCTGGCACTGAGTGTAAACACATATTTCCCTCTACCAAAACAGATAAACATGCATAAATATGCAGTGAATAATGAACGCATTAATTCAAGGGCCTTTAGGGGTCAAACACTGTATTAAGTATTCTCTAACAGCAGAGTTATAAGTCCCCTTACTCCTGTATCACACACAAAACACCATTATCAGGGCCAGCAAGTAGCCTCATATGCTGTCAGAGATAGATAAGATAGAAAACTGCACTGTACCATGGACATTGTAACTGCAATGATTCATTTCTGCCTCCTGGCTTCATGTCTCAATGTCACTCCAGGAGAGTGTATTTGCCTTTTGCAAGATAAGGGTTCTTAGCTCTAAGCCAAAATCCAGCCAGGGCAATGCAAAGACCCGAGTTCACTGAAGACTGCTCTCTTCTCATCTGTCACACTGCCCTCCCCATGCCTATAGGCTTGTTCATTATTTTTTATTTTTAATTATGATTTTTCTTAATTAAAATTTCTAGTATGCTTCTTTCCAAACTAGAAAAGGTTCTTGGTAGCACTGAAGAGCCCCAGAGGGAAAGCCCCTACTCTCTGGTCAATGCCAGGCTAGAAAATCCCAGCCCAAAGGACTGGTTCAGTCTCACTCTCCCATGGCTTTTTACATTCCAGGCAGGCCAACAGATACAGGAAAGAAAGGACAAATTTTAAATGCACTTGATTTAAAGTGAACTACCTAAAGTGGGAAAGTTTTTGTTCATTAATGGACTTATTCAGAGATATGAGAACAAATCTCAACAGTTAACCAGGGCAAGACTTGCCCATACTTGGTGGCATTTATGAAACCATACTGGGTAGCCAGAAAAATACCATCACTTGTCCTTGGCTCAGCTCTTCTCTTCCAAACTCCAATCAAAAGAGAATTTAAAATGGCCAAGAACATCAACCACAGATGCCATTAAAAAGGTAGAAAACACAAGATTTTCAGCAAGGCAATTCTGGCAGTGCTGCCTCAGAGGCAGAGCATGTGTACAAGAAAGGGATGGATTGATTGGATTTGATCATATGTGAGACAGCACAAAAATAGTGACTAAAACACAGGCAAAGCTGAAGTTACTGCTCTTGCACCTTTCAGATATGCACTTTTAAACTAAGTTTAGTTCTCCTCCTTGCTAAATTACCCAAAATTTACACAGCATTCCAACAATCAGTAGTATTTCAGTTGCTAAAAGGCAATTTATTAGCAATAGAGAAAAGGAGCAAGTGATAGCCAAAATGTGAAAGGCAGCTCCTGAAATTTCAGTTCTGCTTTGTCAAAGGTAAATGCAATGACACTTCTGCAGCGGCATTTATTCACAGGGCCAATTTGAGGTTGGTTCACACTACAAAGTTACACCCTCAGATAAGGGAAACCCAGTGTTCTTTAGTAATTAGTATATAACATGCTTGCCTAGCAATTAACTTACAGTTGCAAGCTACGCCGAACCACACATCCTGCTGCAATCTCACCTGCTCATAGGAAGGAGAGAAATCTGTCCACAAGAGGGAGGTAACAGACCAGCAGTGAAGCCTTTTCCTCTGCTACAGGTCCACACTAAGAGGCTGCCACAGAGCGGAGGGGTGTTCCTTCCTTCCTCCCTCCCTCCCTGAGAGCCTCACCTCGAAAGCATCCTACGGGATGGGGAAGGGGAAGAGCAGAATGGGGCTAAGAGGGAGGGAAAGAAGTATTTTAGAGAGCAATAAAGTACTTGCTTTGAAATTCTGAAAGGGATCTGAGCAGGCAAATTTAAAAAACGGCTTAAAAGAGTGGGAGCTTCCTTGGGTTTATATTAGTCTTATTGTTAGTATTTAGTCTGACAAAACAATTTTGATTAGGCAGGCAAAAAGGAGATGTTTAAGCTTGCAGTAGCCCAAAGAGCAGGCCTGATTCTTCAGCGGATTATTCATCAGTCAAGAGCATTTTATATTCTCCAGAATATACCAAAGCACTTCGTTTTCATTTTTTCCTTATTGAAGCAGCCCTGATGTGCTGGAACTGAGTTCTGAGAAGAGAAACTGCCAGTTATTCATAGGCAAGGCATGCTCGATCTTGTTCTGGAAATAGGAGTGACATTTTGGTGGTCACGTCAGGACCTTAACATCCCCTAGCAGCCAGCAGAACTCCGGCTCCCATGCCTCAGGGAGCACATGTGCCACATCTGCAGCACAGAGCTGAGGAGAGACAGTGCCGGGGCTGCATCCTGACCACCAACTTGGGTGTGGCAGTGCAAGGATGGGCTTCCTGCAGTGCCCCTTTCTGAGGCCTAATCACAGAGCTGTCTTAATTTTCCTAACTCTAAATACTTGCTGAGTATTTATCAACAGTGGCACCCTGAACCCTACAGAAGATCATCATAAGGTGAGTGGGGGGGGGCAGGAAACAAAGTGTTTCCAAACATTTCAAGGTGCTAGAGCATACAGAGAACTATGCAGAAGTCTCTGCACAAGGCCCATTCTCCAAATCCTGATTTGGAGCTCTTCCCTGCAGCAATCCACCATAAAGTAGCATGGCTGAGGCTGCAAGTAGATCCAATAGAGTAAGCTTGGCAGCACACGCATATATGCTTATGGGACCATCTCAATGGCAGCAGTACACCAGAAGCCATCCCCGAGGGACAGAAGAAAAGCTAAAGCAGAGACAAATATGTCTGTCAAAGTCTTTGAATTTTTCTTAGAAGACAAACAAAAAATATAATACAGGAAAAAACACAGCCCTCAACTAAGAAACTCAAGTTTCAGTATGAAAATTGACAGTTCCATGATAAATTTCAATTCCTAATTTGATTGGGACCACCACAATCCAATGACACAGAGGTGGAATAAAAAACTGAGGATAAGTAACAACCATTTGATACCAAGTCTGTCAAAGTGAAACTGACCATACTGGCACAGCCTTTCTGAACACTTTGTGCATGCCATCAGCCAAGCTTCTCAACTGCAAATTTATACAAGGAAAAAGAGAAAGCCAGGTTGTGGGGTTAATCGATCTGCTGAAACCCAGCTACTGCAGATGGAGTTTACCTTGTTTAATTACCTAACAGCAGAAATTCAACAAAGAAATGCATTTCTTAAACTGACAAATTAGCAGGCTGAAGGAATGCTGTCATTTATTCAGTAACCAAGGCAAGTCAAAATTTAAAGTTAGCTTTGTTTGCACTCACTGGTCAATTTAAAAACACAAATTTAGTCCTCTGACAGGCAATTTTTCAAGGGCTGTTTAATTGCTACCATTTTTCAGCAGTCAGTGTATTTGCAGAATTCTCTGGCATGCCCCAACAACAGCTCTGTGGTTTGCAGAAGCAAGTGCTTTCAAGATGAGTACCATTCCTCACCTACATAGAAAAATGCGCTTGTAAGTTTAAAAAAAAAACAAAAAAAAAAAAAAAACATAGAGGAAAAACTGCTCATGTCCAGTTGCCAAAGTTCAATCTTTTTATTCAAACTGAAATGGAAAGTATCACTAACCTTATATTCAAGTTAGCATATAGTTGCTTGTTATTTTTAGAGTGCTAAAAAAGTAACTCCAGCTTAGAGTAATCACACTTCCTCTCATTAATTTCATGTTGCCATGTACATGAAAACCCCAGTGACAGCATGGCAATCCTCTATGATCTTTCTGTAGAAGAGATCACTACACTCACTACAAATAATCCCATCCAAGAGATAAGAAAATTTCCATGTATGCAAGACAAGACTCATTTTCTCAAGTTTCCTGACTCAGTGCTCCCCTTCCATTTACATGTCTCACCCTAAGCCTGGATTTCCTCCTTCCCCCTTCACAGATCCCCAGCTCCTGCCCTGCAAGCATCCTGCCAGCAGCTGCACAGCAGCTGAGGCACCACCAAACAGGGACAGATTCTCTGGCTGCCAAGGGCATAAGAAAAGCCTACATCCAGGCTGCAGCTATTTTTTTGGGGGAGATTCTGAGAGTTTGCCTTTGTACAAATCAAAAGAACAGGAAGAAGGCAGAAGTCTTCCCTGGCACAAATAACAAGACTGCATTTCATTTTGCAGAGATGTAAATTAATTATGGGAACTGCATAAACCTGCTGTTGGGGCAAGTGGAAACTTCTCTTTCCCCTCCCACCCACCAGAGTCAACCTACAACTGGGCAAAGAGCAGATGATGGAAACTCATATGAGCCATCCAGTAAAAGTGGGGCAATCAGAACACATAACTATCCTGGATTGCAAGTATTATAAAAATACCTCTCACAGACACCGTACCCCTTTGGACAGTAATTCAGGCATGGGACACAGCATGGGATGCCACTTCTAATGCATTGACATGAGAGCTCTCATGTGGGAAGTTCTCAGAATTATTGATGTTTCACAGTTAGCACTACAAATGTTTAATTAAGGTGAAGGATAGACCAAGAATTAAGTTTCATGCATTAAGTGCAGTGCCCAGACCCAAACTCAATAAGCCAAAACCTTTTGCAAAACAGTGCCAATGACTGTGCAGGGTTACTAGCAGAAGCCCCCTTGAATTTACAATAAGGTGAAACTCATGAAGTCAAGATAAGGCCAAGACCAGTTACCAGCCCATTTCAGCTTCTCTTAGAGGAAGCTCCTTTTCTGGGAGACAGCAGGGTTTTCTGACACTGAGGCAAATTTTTATTTTTAGAGGCTGTCAGTCTCCAGGTTCTAGCTAGCAGCAGCTCCCCTTCATTGGGGATGACCTTTTCCCCTCAGCACTGGCAGGTCAAGCAGCAGCTAGCATCACCACTGCCTCCCTGTCCCCAGGAAAGGCAGGAGATTCAGCATTTTTCCACCCTGGAAGCAAGAGAGGCCTTATCAGCAGCTAAAGGCAGCCCTTTTGACAGAAACAACCATTAGCTAAGTACAGTAGGGAGCACCAAGACCACATTGGGCAAAGCTGCTGCTGTGGAGGCTGCACCACAGGGCAGTTCCCAGGCCAACACTTCCAACTCTCTGAGCCATCCCACCACAGCAATAGGGTCAACAGCTGCTCTGCTGCAGCAAGACAGACTAAAGAAGACCTCACCAATCCACAGCAGTTCATTTCTTCCAGTGCCATCAGGCCCACAGCGTAACCCCAGCCTGGGAGACATTCCACACCTTACCTGCAAACTCCAGGCTGGCTGTTTCTGAGGGGGGAGGGAAAAAAAAACAACCCAGACTCACCCCTATTCTGCATATCCCAAATATATCTGCAATCCCCTCTCTTCCCCGCCAATGGATCAACCTCCCACACAGTCAGCTGGCTCTGCCTGCTCCAAAATCCCCACCTGTGCTCACCCAAACCAGCATCACCTGCCTGCTCCCCCTCAGAGCCCACAGAGGCCAGCCAGCAGTGAGGTGGGTCTGTGCCACCTGCGTGCCAGCTCTGTGGGCTAGGGCAGTTTCTGCAGGACCACAAAAGGCCTTTTGTAATGCACCACGAGGTCTCCAGCCTGCACACCAGACCCTGCTAACTAGTATTGGGTCCAGGATCACCAATATGAACAAACAGGCGGATATTGTTCACAAGCTGTTGAACGTTCTGATTTCCTTTCCTCATGTCCTGTCAGGTTTCTCTGGGTTTTTCCCCATACAGAAAGTAGGGTTTTTCCCAGGTTGCCTGTGTAGCTTTTTTTATACTGACCAACATAACTTGGGCCTTGGATGACGGGCAAGGAGAATTCACTGAACAATACTGAGAACCAAAGTCCTGCAAACCAGACCACAGGCACTGCCAGGAGTGAGGACCAGAATGGTCACAGTCCATGTGCACAAAGAGAGGAGAGAGAGGAGTGAGGTCACTGTATCAGTAGAGCATGATGGAAATCAAGGCTAATACAGGATTTTTTCCCACAAGCATTCATTATCGGCTTCTGTTCTAACTGAGGAAAAGGGGATATAATGAGGAGGCAAAGGCAGAAAGGCTAATGGGAGCTTTAGCACTTTCATTAATGTCTTAGTCCAAAAGTGAAGAGAGCATTGACAAAATCTCCTGGAGATGTGAGGTTAAGAGATGTCATTCATGCAAAGCAAAAGGGAGATCTCTCACAGGACAAACCAGAAAACTGGGGAGCAATGGAAGTGGTAAAATCTGACTGGGACAATGGCAAAGTCAGTCAAGAGACTAATAATAATTTCTGACAGAAGATTGAAGTTCAGCAACAACAAATAACTAAAGAAGGTTGTGGATCACCATGACCAGTCAATCACTGCTGTAACTCTAATGAAAAATGTCTTTTTCAAAGTGATCAAAATGGCTAATTCCAGTGGAAATAGGGAAGTCATTGCACAGGCTCTTCTGCAAGCCTATGCTTGGTACAGACACTCCCTTTCTCTCCCTTTCTTTGAGCCAGACATGGACAGGGGGCCAGCAGGAGAGGGAAAGCTACCAGAGAAGGAGATGATTTTTATAACCTACCAAAAGAGAGGCTGAGAAATTACTTTCTAACAATGCATATCAGTTTAAAGACTACCAAGGGAGAAGTATCATTTAAGCTGGGAATAGGTTTTGGCTCAAGATCAAATAGTAATGAAACTATTACAGATAAATTTCAGCTGGCAATTAAAAGATAGCTCCTGAGCAATGAGAAACAAGGGGGCTGCCAAAGGCTGCCAGTCAAAAAAAAGCAACACCACTTGCCACAGGTACACAGGCACACACAAAAAAACCTCCCCAGCATCTCACCCATTGTTTCTGAGATAAACCCTGGTGCTTTCCCAAAAGGTCTTGGTGAAAGGATTTCCTATAATTAAGGAACTAGATTCAGAAAACCCCTTCCAACTCTCTAGTACAAGTCTGGTAATTGCATATCACAGAGGAATTATTGGCATTGACAGAGTTACTGAAGCAATTAATTAGTTTACTAGCATAAAGAAACAGTAACCTACTTTTGTAGCCTGCAAGACTGGGAGAGGAGAGTGAAAAGAAAGAAAAAGCTTCAAGCTATTTGCCCAGAGGGTATAGACTGTCATCCCTAGTAGTCCTCTGGTCACATACTTGCGGTGCCATCTCAGGTGGTGCCTCAGGAGACAAGACTCAGAAACATATCAGGAGTGCAGCACCAGGAGTACATTATGGTAACTGTGCCATTGATTTAAAAAGAAAATGGGTGGAGGAGGAGAGAAGCCTTGATTGGCTTGAAATTTGTATTCCAGTGAGCTGTGTGTTCATACAGGAGATTTGCAATATATGGCAGCCCCACGCTTCTGTTTGCTCCATACTGAAATTACCTGAAATATTTGTGAAGTCTGTTTGAATTTGGAGTGACATTTGGGTGAAATAGGGGGGAATTTTTGTGTGGTTTGTGTAAAATCTTGAGAGAAATTGGGGTGAATGTTGGGTGAATTTTAAGTCAATTTTGGGTAAGTATTGGATGAATTTTTGGTTGATAAATGGGTGTTTTTGGAGTGAAATATGTTTGAATTTGGAGTGAGATTTGGGAGAAATTGGGGTGAATTTTTCTGTGCTTTGGGGAGAACCTTGTGTGATGTGGAGTGAATTGATGGTTGTTTTTTGGTGAATTGATGTTTTGAATTTTGGTGAATTTTAGGTGAACTCGGTGTGATATGGATGTGAAGTTTGAGTAATTTGGAAGAGATATAGGGGTGAATTTTGGGCTGATATTTGTAAAATCTGTGTGAATACTGACCAGCCAACATCCACCTCTGGGAAGCTACCACTGGGAATGGGCTTCAGCACCTCCCCTGCTCCTGCTGGCACTATAGATAGGCTCGAGAAATGATAAACATAAACACAAGCCAGCACTTCAGCTAACAAAGACAGGAACTAAATGAAGGACAGATGAACTGAAAGAAGGACAAATTCTGTGAATGGTAGAGTGGTAGTTCCAGGAGGAGATTCCTGAGAAGCCCTGTGCCTTTTCTGTTTACAAAAACAACTGCTGTAGCCAGCCATACAATTTTAAACCCTAAAACCCACAGTGTCCAGACTCTCACAGTGGTGTCACAGTGGTGTGTACAGTGGGAGAACCTGGGTTTAGATTGATATATTCTCAAAGAATTTTTGACTTTGTCAAAAATAACTTTATCTGTAAAGTGCTATTAGACATTATGAAAAATATTGGAACTGCACCATGCACCACTCAGACTGGCTCCCTCATTTGCTTTACCTCAATTGCCAAAGGCACAGACATCTAGGAGCAGCTAAAGCCAGAACATCTAAAGAAGACATTATTTTCTGCACAGATATAATAAGCCTCTGGAATGAGTCTCTGTGTGGTTAAGTTTTGTTTTTTTTAAATGCATGTTTCTGCTTCCATCTTCTTTACACCTTTGGGGAGTTTACACTCTTTAGGGAGTTTAACTTATCTTTTTTTTTTTTTTTACTTTTCATTTCTATTATTTTTTATTTATATTTACATGAGTGATGCAGTGCCTTAATGTGTATTAACTCATAAATCTATTTTATATCTATGGGGGAGAGTCAGGCTGGAGACAAGCACCAAGCACTGGGACTACCAAACCTCACATTTTATTCCTGCTTGGAACTGAGTATTGACATGACTTTTGAAAGCAGAGCAAGACTTCTCTGCAGAACTGGGATGAAGGTTTTACGGAGATTTTTTTATAGCCAGCAATTATTTCTTACCCAGAGGAAAATAAAGATAAAAAGCATTAACCTACTGAGTTAGCAAACAATGTAAGTTTCCTAAGAGTTCTGAGCATTTGGTGACAGCTTAGTTCCTGGGCATTTGAATCTCTCCCAGCCTCGGGGTAAGTCTGTAGCCCCAGCGTTTGTCTGGTGTGTAGCACAGTCGGGATTAGTGAGGAGTCATGGTGGAGCTGGTACAAGGAAGCAGCAAAGACACACTCACAGGTGGGGGCTGTTTTAGGTGAGCCATCACCTCACATGAGCCTTCCTCGGCATTTGGAAATGCCACCTACACTGATGCCTCCCCCAGCTGCCTCAGGACCACACCAGCTAGCAGCTGAGGAAGGAGCACAGCACAGCACTGCTGCCCTGAGCCCACGGGGGAGAAAAGCTTCTCCAGATGGGTCACACAAAGCTCCCTTTCAGGTGCAAGTACATAAGGTATTGAAATATTACATGTGCTTTAAAGCGATTTAAAAATTGCACTCAATGGAAGGTTTTGGTTTCTTTAATTTGAAAGCACGAGAGGGGAAAAAGATGCCACACCAGAAAATGCCAATGAGATAGGATCTATCTGATACCAGCATTAAGCAAGGCTGAGCTTCACAGGCCAAAGGCTTTAGCTGCAGGCAGGTTTGTTCAGAGCGCCATAGCTCATGCCTGTAAGAAGTAGCCTCAACTATTTTTGCCCACATGGACATGGAATCACTTCTGCCCTACAGGGTCTTCAAGAACCTGAGAAACCACTGAGCCCTGTGCTGGGCAGCAGCTGTGGGCTGTCCTCCACGCAAGCCTCTGTGGGATAGAGCTCCACAGTAGGCTGACTGCCAAGGCCCACACTCAGGGACAGGCCCTATCCCCAGACCTAGCACCTCTCTGCTGCTTTATGGGTCCCCTTCACTGCTCAGGCTGCCCAGGAGAATGATGGAATCACCACCCCTGGTAGTACTGAGAAGACACACAGATGTAAAACTTAGAGACTTGTCAAGTGGTGGGTTTTGCTGTGCTGGGTTAAGGGTTGGACTCTGCAATCTTAAAGGTCATTTCCAAATGAAATGATTCTACAGCAGATTGATCATCCTCTTCCCCTGAGAAGGTAGAGCTCTGGGGCAAGGGAGAAAGCTGGCTCCCTCCCCAAATGAGCTGGGCTCCTCTCCAGGTCAGCTCTCAGAAGCAGCATGCAGATAGAGCCAGGGCAGTGCTGATCAGCTGAAAACACACTCCTTAAGTAGCTGAAAGTACCAGGCAGCAGCTTGGTCTTCATTACTGGGGGCAGGGACTCAAACACACTTGAAAATCTGGTTATCGAGGTCTAAAACAGCAAGTGCCAGGTTTGCACCCACCCCCAGCTAGAAACTGATCACCGTGGAAAAAGGTCTTTCACCCAGCACCAAATGTGGCAACCACCAGCAGTCAAGGATTTACCAAAACAAGGGAGAAACAGATGGGGGTGGAGAAAGCAGGGAGAGGTGGATGAGAACTGTTTGAACTTTCGCCCACGGACAGAAGCTGACGTGCAGCAGGAATCATTTGTGAAACCGCTCAGTGGAAGGTCAGCACACTGTAGGTTCAATATGGCAGGTGTGTATTTGTTTCACCTTTCCCACCACCCCCACAAACTGAAAACCAAGCCTGGAGTTTTTCTTAAGAATCTTTACTTTTTTTTTTTTCTTAACTTAAATTATACGTTTGAAATACAAGTATAAAACCTGACAATTAAAGATGCTGCTAATTTCTACAAAATAGTCTAAACAATAATGCACTTACATCATTTACACAATTTACCTTAACAATAAAATAGGAGCACTTAGATCAATATTTACATATTGACAGAGGATGTGGCTGTGCAGCCATCTTCTTCTGGTGCTGTCTCCTGCTGGAGTACCCCTGGGAGACGTGCCTCTGCAGGGAACAAGTCCACCCTGCCAAAACCTTTCTAGGTGCAGGAACCTGCCCAAAGGGTACCAAACAGACCAAAATGGTGGCAAATACTTGCTTTTCACTCTTAAAGCTGCCACTGCAGCACATAAGCCCACATCAATGAGTTATTTAAGGAATTCCCTGATACAGAATTTTGCTTTGCTATATTAGGCACTTCATCATCACACAAGTTATTTATTATGGCTTATGCAATAATAAACTCACTTTTCTTGGGATATGTATTTGCCAGATTCAGTGGGAGAAAGAGACACATCAAAGGGCACCCTTTCAGCCAACATTTTGGGTTAGCCTGCATTAAGAATTTGAATCACGTTGCTTCCTATCAGTAATGAAGGAAGTGTTTTATCAAGACCTGTTCCTTCCAGCAAGTCAAGCAGTCAGTATGTTTTAAATCCTAATACATCTGCACTTCTGTGCAAAATCCTTGGCAACTACAGATTTCCCTCTTCCAGTAAGTTAACTGCTTACATCCATGCTGTTTCATGTGCCATGGGGTGACATATCCCACATATGATTGTCTTAAAAGAGTACACTGTAGGTTGAGGGATTATTTACATATCTTAGTATGTAGAAGATAAAGTTGTAACTTGCCAAATAATAAATAGATCAGAGTACAAGATTGAAATAAAATAAATTAGAATGATTCCCCAAGGTGTTGAATTCCTTTTTTTAAGGCCTGAACCAAAGATTCAAAAAAAAAAACAAAACCTCAAAAAACCTGCCAAGTGATGTATTTTCAATGGTCCAAAAAGGTTTCGGATAAGGCTTCTAACAAGACACTGTCTGTTTGAAAATAAGATGTGTAGCTAAGCTAGTGGGTATTTGAAACCTATATGATCAAATAGCAAAACTTACCTCTAAAAGGGGTCTTTTAGGTAAAATTTTGTAGACCAAACATTAATACTGCTTTTATTGGGAAGAACATAGTTCTCGAAGATTGTCTCGACACTAATTCAGCAGCAAGGAAATAAGCATACAGTTAAGAACACAACGTATTTGTGAAGCAAATACGTGTTAGTGCACATGATTTTCCAAAAACTTAACTCCTCAGCTACATTTGTGCATATTTCAGAATGCTTCTAACTAGACAGTTAATAAAAATCTTCTCATGACTATAGCTAAATTTGCCATTTAAAAAAATTAACTGAAAAACAGTTAGGAGTAACTTACTCAAGAACGATGCCAAATTTCCGGTCCAAATATATCAGAACACTGAGAAATTTGGAATACAAGTAAAAATCTTAAAAACTTAGGTCTATCAAACTCTAAAAAAAGAAAAAAAAAATTTAAAAGCAGTGAATCTGCTCTCAGAATTGCACACTCACCAGGTTTGTAAACTCTACATGAAGTCAGTGATGCACCGTTCACTATAAGAGGTATAATGTGGATGCTCTATGCAGAGCAGTGCAGACGCTTTTTGGTTGCAGTTTGCTTCACATCTCCTCTTTCTCCTCCTTGAGGATTAAGCATCTAGAGTAATTCAGTAGCTAAAAGTGTCTCAGAGGAAGAGGCCTGGGTTTACATGGAAGGGGAGGTGACCGGTGTCCATGTCGATGCCAGCCTGGCATGTGCAGAGGTGTCATACTGGCTGTCGGGCAGGTCCGGGGGCGCCGCGCCGTCATACAGGGGTGAAGCGGAGGAGGCGGCTGTCACGGGGTGGGGCAGAGCAGAGTAGTGTCCTGGAGAGCCACGCAGGAACTGGGAGCTCAGCCCGTTGGACATCCCGCTTGGCTGGGACACCGGCGTGATGGTGCTGTTACTCACAGACCACAGGTTGGGGTACTGACTGGAAGAGGGAAAGAGAGAGAGCCACGGATAAAACCGGTTATCAGGGACTCTGGTGCCTGCTGGCAGCTCCTCAGCTCTCAACACAGCCCCCAGGCCAGGTCCGTTTGCTGCAGACAGTGAAATTCGCTAGCCAGTTCCCAGCCACTGCGAGGCAGGAAGGACCCCCAGGCAAAATGTGTGCTCATGGCACCCCACAAGTAATAAACTGAACTTCTGTATTTTCAACAGATAAGGGGTGGTAGAAATGTCTTCCTTGAGGTTCCACAGTCCCACTTCTACTGGTTTCACCTACTGAGCAACTCAGTGCAGAAGTTGAACTTGGCAACTTCCTAAATATGCATCCTGGGGATCAGAGAGAGAAAGAAGTGCTAGAAGGACCTTTTCACTCAATTAACCTGTGCTCAGGACCAAAAATTATGTACAATAATGCAGTTAAGTCATACTAGGTAGCAGCACATAGCCTGACTAACAGTTAAAAGTCCACCTGCATGGTTCAAATGCAAAAATGCTTTCCACAAACAGAATGGTAGGTCTGAATTGCTGAAAAAGATGTCCAAATCTTGTCCCTCTGTAGTTAGTAGCAAATATTTTACCACCTTTTCTGCATCTCTGAATTTTTCAAGTTTAGCTCTAAGGGACTAACTGCAAGCTTAATTTTTGCTAACAGATTCAAAATTTCAATTAAAATAATAAGTACAAAGAGAAGAACAGATTCTTTTTTTAGGATCACAAAATATCAGATACTTTCAGCACACGTACAATCCCATGCTATGCTGGTTAGCATGGCAATGCTCAAATAAAGAATTACTGGCCCAAGAGTGTGCTCTTTCTCCACACTACAGTTCACTGCTTTATCATTTGTAGCAGAGCAAGGGTTTATGGAGATGGCTGGGAAAGCTCTAACCAGCCAAAATTGAAGGGATAAAGAAAATAAACTTTTAAACACCATTATGCATAATAGAGATGAAACTTGAGAGCATCCTCACATTCAATCTATATTTCTCTAAGCAATTTGTAATCCTTAATTTAACAAATCTTGCTTGCACAAGCATCTATATTTCCAAAACATTTAAAAAAAACCCCATTCTGTATCTTCAGTCTGTTTTTCTTGTGGATAGTCCTTCTCAGTGCCCCACAAAGTGCTAGTGGTTCATACCAACAGCCAAAATGGCTTCCAATATGCTGGTGACTCTTTACCTCCTTTTCCAGCCTTTTCTTCCTAGAAAGTACAATAGAGGGGTTTGAGGGCTGCCGAGGGATGGACTCCTACCTGGAGCTGGTAGCTGTGCCAGTGCTGTGACCCATGGGCAGCATGGCTGTGTGTGTAGTAACTCCCAGGGAAGACCAGTTGTCATGGGACTGCAGCATGGATAGGCAGGCAGAGGAGTTGTCAGCATAGGCTGCTGAGAAAACACATAATCACTTACAAACACCAAAATTAGGCCAAAGAGCAATCTTGTATTTAAATGCAATGCACAGGTATAAACCAACCTTACCCACTACTGCCTTGGATAAGAAAAAAACACCAAAATTACACACACCAAAAAACAAAGCCAGTAACCAGTTGTGTCAAGCTCACACCTTCATTGGCATTGCCCTGATGTGTTGTTTTGCTCCACTCATAACTGCAAAATCTCATTCCTGTGAAGGGCCTACAGCCAGAAACCTTTCTGCAAGCCAGCTGCTAATTCAGCACATGCTATTTTACTCAGTGGGAAAAGGAGGGCACTTACACTGTTACTTGGAGACCTTCCCTCTCCATCAGCTACACTGATACAGCAGTATCAGTCTAGCAAAGCTGGATAACAAGCCTATCACTGGATCAAACACCCCAGTTTTGAGCTGGGCATGTCACCTTGAAATCTGCCTTAGGCACCAACGGGAGTGACTGGACTGTGGCTTAGACTACTTGGCTGGTGACCCAACGTGGCTGGCTCACAGAGCAGGGGCACTAGGAAGCTATAAAGGGAATGCCATACAGCCACCCATAGTGAGAAAGAAGCTGCTCTGGTAGGGAAGGGGGCTTTTCACTGAGGACCACCAAACAAGAAATTCTCACCACCAGAGAGGTTTTCTTGTTTTATTCTAAATCTTGCACAAAATTTCCAAGATGCAAGAAAAGTTGACATGGAGCTAGTTTTCCACTTCAAAATGAACAGCAAAGCTACATAAAAGATTGGTCAGGCTCCATCTAGGAGCCCATGTATTACTTCATAATTCAAAATAATACATTTTTTTAAAATGGGAACCTTCAATATCTATATGGCCTGAAAGCAAAAAAAAAAACTGTTAACCATTCTTCTTTGCCAAGAGAAGAAACAAATGTTAAAAACCAAACCAAACAAATAAAAACTGCCCACTGTTAAAAATGCCCTTTTCACCCTTAAGTGCCTAGTACCTGAGATACTAAGTGTTAAGATATTTAGCTACTTCTGAGCACACCTTTTTCAAAAGCTCTGCAGTTTTCCCAGCTCCTTCTTGTTTCTATCCAGTGGTGGGACAAGTAACCACAGCCACAGTTAACAGAAGATAACAGAATTAGGCCCTCAGTTAAAAAGACACTCGGCTCAGTCCCCCCCCCACCCCCACCCCGTTTTTGGAGAGCTGCAGCCTCGGGCTTACTCGGTGAGTTGTTCCTGTGTGCGTAGGGGCTGGCGTAGGGTGCGGGCCGGTGGTTCCTCAGCGATGAGTACCTCTCACAACTGTGGGCAGGGGACAGCGACAAGGGGGCTCCGAACTGCGCGTGAGGATTGGCGGGTGGGCACAGGGTGCCGCTGCCAGGAATCAGCCAGCTACCTACTGAGGGGAGGCAAGAGCTCTGTGAGAGGGGTGCGCAGGGCAGCCAGGCAGAGAACCACAGCCACGAGGCAAACAACTGAACAGCGAGGAAAGGCGCCCTCGGGAAAGGAAACTGAGTTGCAACGTGGCTGAAAAATCTGGATCTTTACAACTTTGGTTGTAAACGCTCTTAGGAAGGAAAATTAGAGAGCAGCTTAGAAAGTCTTGTGTCAAACTAACTTGTTTTTTAAATTACTATTTAGTCACAACCACAGCAAGGGAACATGGAAATTGTTAAACCCTCCCATATATTCCTACTGCAAATCAACTCATTCTTTCTAGGCTGCATTTTATTGTCAGTCATCTTTTAAAACAGAAATCATTAAAACACTAATGCTTTTGAATCATCTGAAATAACTTTTTTAAGCAAATGCCCATAATTTTCACAGAGTGCTTAAGACATGAGTACTGTCTCAATAAATTTTATAAAAAACTTTTGTCTCTATGTCCATCTGAACATTGCTGTCCTTGTACAAAAAGGCAGATGTCTTTTTGGACATAAAGGCAACTCTGCAGGATTCCAAATAAATGGTTTTGAATGCAGTAAATCCTAACCACACAGAGAGATGATAGTGTTTATACAATCATAAACATGCGTGAATCACAACCACAAAGACTGGTAACATCCCTCTCTCTAAGAGCTAACAAGCCAGCCATCGAGCACTGGTCTCAAAGTTTTGCTTAACTTAACAGAGAGTAGATGGAAGAAACCAAAGTTATGCTCACGATGCACAACGAAAGGAAACATACACTGTGAATACCCAGACTGCTGGTTGTCCCCCACTTCCTCCATCATGTCTTTGTGATCACTTCTATAAAAAAAAACAAAAAACATGTTGTATTAGTTAAGAATATTTCTTCACAAATCTAACAAAAAAAAAAATCCACATTTTAGAATTAAGTTAAGAGTTCTCACCTTTCTTTTGCATCAAGAAATGCCTTTGCAAACGGATTGTATTTAATTTTTAAAGCTGTAATCTAAAAACAACAACAAATATCTTTATTCACATGTATCACCATTCACTATCACATTGATACTAGGATTTGAATTAGGACTATCCATTGAAGTTGATAAAATCACAGATTTTTGAAGAAATAAAAGCAGGCCCATAATAGCAACTGATGGACATGAATTAAACAGCTCCTTAAGGTCTGAAGTATTATCAAAGCAGTAGGAGTTAGTCCCTCTGACAAATTTTAAAAGACTAAATTGCTTGAATTCATTGATCATCTGAGGAAACACCTAAGAAAGGTAGCAAACTAAATACTTATAAAAATCTTCACATTTCAAACCAGAGCAGATTAGACATCAAAGAAATTGCAGAAAACTTGATAATTACAACAACTTCATTCAACACAGACATGTATTTGAGTTAACAGAAAAAGGCCCACTCCAGAAGTGTAGCCTTCAGTCATTTCACTGTGTAGCTAAAAATCACAATTGTATTTTTTACCATAGTTGTTTGCCCCCCCTCACCCAGAGTCTTTAAAAAGTTACTCCCCTATAACAAATCTGCTGTACATGCTGAGACAAGCAATGATCAGAACTTTGTTCTATAATTCATCCATTCATAGGGCTTTTCCACACGTTAATTTCATCTTTTATATTTAGCCTCAAAACAAGCATAAGAAGAACTGAAAAATGCAGAAGGAGATGCATTATTTTGCTCTGCAACACGCACACTTTGCTACTTGAAACCTCCCAGTAGTGGTGGATCCTCCCTTCCCTGCTGCGCATACCTCCTCATTCTGGTAGGCTGTCACAGCTATAAACTGGGTTTCTGGGAAGGAATGGCTGGTGATCATCCGCTGCGGGCCACCCACTCGCACTATGTGAATCCGTGGCTCATACTTGTGCAGGGAGTTCAACATGATCTGTGAACAGAACAGGCAAGTGGTGACAGAATAGTGGCAGATGCTGCCAGGCACACGGGACACTCAGGTTTTAAAGTGTCCATCTTTCCATCAGATGTGGAAAAGGCAGTAAGTACGAATAAAGCCTGAAACTGTGAGAGAAGGAAAGGCACACTGAGGACAGACACCACAACTTTCTGCACAGTTATCCTTATCCTTGTCACTTGACAAGGCGCTCGCAGAGTCACAAATGCATCAATGGTAAGTCAGCCAGAAAGATTCATCTACCGCACTGCTGGCACCAGCAGATATCCGGACCAGAAAGAGATTTTCAAAAAAGAGAAAGCGATAAAACATCAAGGCACCCATCCTCGGCAGAAAGAACAGCTCCGCTGATGAATGAATGAACTGGGGAGGGGCAGGGAGAATCTTAAGGAAAGTATGGAAATGAGCAGCGAGGAGAGAGTGAGCCCGCAGGGCCGGGCCGGTCCAGCCCCGCAGGTCCCGGTGTTTACCTGGCCCCCGCCGTTGAGCTTGTTGGTGAGTTTGACTTTGCTGAAGGAGACGGGCGCCTTCATCCAGTGGGCGCCGAAGTTGGGCGAGTCGGGGTGGATGTAGACGCAGCTGGGCGCCTGCGGCTCCGGCTTCCCGCCCGGCACCCACTCCCCGTTCACGTACTTCCAGCGGTGCCCGTCGGCCGCCACGAAGTCCAGCAGGAAGGAGTACATGGCGTTGGGGTCCAGCCCCGACACGCTCACCTTCAGCACCGGGAACATCCTCCTGCGGGGCGACACGGAGGCGCGAGGCACGGCGGCGGGCAGCCGCCCCCCCGGCCCCG
>VWZN01013934.1:779958-799033 GCA_013396955.1 Regulus satrapa | reverse complement strand
CCCCCCCTTTTCCCCTTAAGAAAAATGAACATATTTATCATGGGTCTGTAACTGAGATGTGCATTTCTACTTGTCAGCTGCTTTTTTCCTGGACACTTTGGAGGAATGTTCTACTGATACTACTATTGAGGCATTGGTGTGCATGTAAATGCAATTTTCCTAGGAAGGTTTTGGAGTTTGTTTAACTTTTAATATATTTTTCCTTATTTATAAGATTTATACAAAGCCTAAAGATTATGTTGGAAGAGCTCTTTTTAAGACTCACCCCTTTGTAACCCCAGCGTGCTAACAAATACTTACGTAGGATATGATAGCCTGTGAAAACTTAACAGTTTTGTCCATATTAATGCGGGTGTTAAGACTCTGGGATAAGTATGTTTCAGGATCTCCACTCTTAGCATTTAATAGGACTGATTTTCTCCACAGGTTTTGATGCAAAGACGTTTTTGAGAAACATTTTATTTTTCAAGTAATCTGAGCAGAGCACAGGATGTTGAATTTGGTTTGTTTTTCTTTCCCCCTTTAGCATTTGGGAGGGCAAGGCAAAGGCAGAGTGCCATCCTGCATTTTTGGAAGGTGGCAAAACTCCCGTTGACTTAGTCAGATCTTTGCTTGAGTACTGCTAAGTGCCCTCTCCAGTTCAAATGCTCAGATCCTGAGGTTTCCCTCATGAAAGTCAATGATCAAACTTCCAGTGATTTCAGCCCCTGCTGCCCTAGACAGCACCAACTGCAGAAAACCAACAAAATTAATTGAAGCTCCCATGGAAGTCCTTAAGGGAGTGTCTGGGGCAAAGATAGATGAAATCAGCAAATCTGGGAGTAGAATATCTTGACCTAGAATACCTTTTTCAATATTTTAGCAATATTGTTTAGATGACAAGAGCTATTTAAACCAAGTTTGCCTGAGTGAAATAGTGGGAACAAGGTGATGACACAAACAAGAGCCACCCACCACTCTTAACAGTCCATTTCATTTAAATCTGCAAAGAGGGATAGGAACAGCAGGGACTACAGGGGATGCAGAGAGAAGTAGAATAATAGATAGTGTTTACTGCATTATCCTGGCCTAAAGGGTAAAATTTTAAAACTCCAACCAAGTAAAAAACTAAAATAACAACAACAACAACAAAACCCACCCAAAACAAACAAAAAACCAACAAGAAACCAACCAACCAACCAAAAACCCCAAACAAACAATGTAAAACCCCCACCCAATCCCACACTGAGGACATATTCTGCTTCAAACAGAGACCATAGAAATCTGAGGACAGAAAGTACTAGTATTGTCATAAATGTCCTAGCAGGAGTTCTGTTGGGAAACCCTACCTTAAACAACACCTTTTCTTATACTTCAAGCCATATAGATCCCAAAGGGCAGTAATGTAAATTCAACTTCTCTTGCTGAGATATGTTGGAGGAGGTTAAAAAGCTAGTGTTCTTGTCTTAAGTACAAAAGTCTTCAGATTTGCTGACATTAACGACCAAAACTGACTTTTACTGGGAACATTCATCTTTTCCCTAAGCGTATGCCTCTCTTTATAAAAGTATGCAGTGCTAAGAATCAAACTTTCTTTCACAATTCTTTTCATACCAATAAAAGATTTGAAGAATTTGGAAATCTACCATTTTTCCTCTTCTCTGAACATTTCATGAAGATTATTGTAATGCTTCCGACAAACTGGGTGCTTCATGGCTAGACAATGTTAACACCTCTGCATAAAGAGACATAAGTCCTAATCTGCAAATGCAGAATTTTAAAAACCAAATCAATCTCTTTTCTGTTGTTTTGTGAGGGCTTTTTCCTCCTCTTTTACTGTTAAGTGTTTTTCTTCCTTCTCACTAGTCCACAGAAAAGGCAAATGCATGGTGTTAATGAGCATTATTTTCTATTTTACAAGTAAGGAAAACATTTTTAGTATTCATCTGCCAATTTATGTCTAAATCTAGACTATCTCACGCTTTGGAATTAGTAATTGCCTTGAATGTGGCCTCGAAGCTTACAGTCTCCCTGAACTCTTTGCTGCCAAGATTATTTCCCGATTTCTTTCTCTAGGTAACTCCCTCACCCATATGAAATGAAAGCATTTGAACAGCTTCAGCAGCAAAGGGTTAGTGAAAATAAATTCTCTGCCACTCATCAGCAAGGAAGCTCTAAGAGAGAAAACTGTTTTCTTTGTTTTGTTTGAGATAAACTCCACTGACTGACACCAACAGTTTCGTATAACTGATTCTGCTTTCATCATGTTGGTGCAGCAGATTCAGAGGAAAGGAGAGAAACTTAACCTAATCTAGGGATTATTTGAATTTTAGGTCCATTTATTCTTACACTGCTCTGAACACGATTTATTTATTTATTCCAACCTGTATGTTATCTACTTCTGTTCTCTATACCTAACTCTTCATCTTACCAACACTCACATCACCAACAAGGTCTTCTCCACATCTAACTGTTTTAATATTATTACTTTTAAGAAAGTGAAATATTCACAAATAGATCAAGCTACCACCATATTTCTCTGTAAATCTTCTTCCTATCATGTGCACAGCATTATGTTGCATACCAGGCTGGACAGGCCTGTTCAGAGGGAAAATACCTGGGAGAAGGAGCCCATAGAACAGAAGAACAGGATTGTCACACCAATTAGTTTAGATCTGGACAAGGAATAAATAAGTGAGGCAACACTCATTGGAAAGTGGTAATTGCAGAGATTAATGAGAAACTGCTGACACCACAGCTCCTTGAAGAAGCTCTTGTTGGTCTTCTCAGGGAGACAATGGGCAAAACTAATGCCAGCTTCCGCCTGCCACACAGGGTTCAAACCTTCGGGGACCTACAGACATGCTGGTGGTTCTCTGCTTGTGGCTCCATGAGGAACGTAGAATGTTTTGCTAACTTCAGCCTTTTTGCATTAAAAGTACCCATCAAGCTCTGACAAACCAAAGTGTTTCTTATGGTTTCCTGGTTTGAATTCAGCCAAGGCTAATTGGATCCTGGTCACCTCTTTTGGTCTTATTCCACCTAACAGGTTTAGATATGGGAAAATGGTTGATGTAATGTACAGCACACAAGTGTTTTAATGCCAGGAGAGCTGATTCTGGGCTGTACTGACTCACTGTCTCACTTCAGGAAAGTCTTCAGGATCTCACTTTAGTAACCTTCAGAGGGAAAATATTACAAGATATTTTCATTGCTAATATCCCAGCTTTATTTTCTCTAGAACTATTTGTAATGCAAGCAAGAATTCAATAGGCTAATAATACATAATGAAGAGTAATTAAATGTCAAAACAAAAATTCACAACCTTTGATGTCTGGCAATGCAAATTCAGTTTGATTTTCTAACAAGGCTGCATTTTTCCTGCTGGATGTTTCTGGAGCACTGTTTTTATGAAACTGCTCATTTCAGTACACTTAGTTCCAGCATGCTGCAGATATTGGTTCATCTTGCAAATCAAATTTGTTACAAAAACCCAAAACAAACAACATCAAAAAACCCCCAAAAACCCCCAAACCCCTCCAAGCCAGTCCACAGAGTAAAAAGGAACCCTGTAAGCCCGACCTTTTTTCTAGTAATCCATGATGTCACACGCAGTTACCACATGCAGATAGAACAGAGATGATGAATGAGGAGCAAATGACAAATGTGTGGGGACCACAACATGTAAAACTACCACTGCCTGTGCCATAGGAGGCAGTGCCAGGAATGCCTAGGGGACACTACTGAGATGCGAGTTTCTCCATTCAATCATGGACTTTCCACTTACATCCATGCTAATGCAGTACATTAATAGACGTGCAGACACACTGCAAACATTTATTTGCCTTCTTCAGCTATTTTTTTAAACAAGCTGAATTAAAACAATTAAATTAAAACCAATCTCAATCATGTTATATTCCTTGTTTTATACTAGTAAAAACCAGCACTAATTGAAGCCTTCTCCAATTCTATCCTTAGACAGATTGTTATTTGCATTTAACACAGGTTTTGCAAAAAAAAAAAAATTAAAGAAACTAGAAGGAAGATTTCAATATTGCCCAGGTCAGTAATTTCAGGTGCATTTAATTTCAAGAATCTTGTGGCAGATGCCGTGTATCCCTAAGATTTAATTTCCTGTCTCTGTCTGTCCAGATTTCAAGGACAGGGTCAAACTAAGAATTAAAAAATAACTTCAAGGCACCTTTTTTAAGGAAGAAAACCCTTCAAGCCTTAGCACGTTGACAGCTTTGATAAAAATAGGATTTAATTCAAGACTTTATGCTTGGCAGATGTCTTGTCTCACA
This sequence comes from Regulus satrapa, assembly GCA_013396955.1. Classification (NCBI taxonomy): domain Eukaryota; kingdom Metazoa; phylum Chordata; class Aves; order Passeriformes; family Regulidae; genus Regulus; species Regulus satrapa. The sequence continues at coordinate 794,750 of VWZN01013934.1, read as the reverse complement.
CATTAAGTTGTCTACACTTGTAGTAAATGTATTTCCATTCAAAAAGCAACTGCTATGATACACTGAAAAGTCTTCACCACATTTTACATCTAGAAATACAGGATTAGAGTGTGCAACACTGGCACAATATTCAGTAAGTCAAGTATACATTTCTAATAAAGAAATTGCAAAACCTGCAAATTCATTTTATCAATGAAACCTTAATGCTAAAAAATGTTTTAAAGTATCAGCTAATTTCTACAGATTTTACCTCAGAAATATTTCTGTTGAAAGCATAGGAAATTGTTCCATGAGTAATCCACACATGAATAAAACTGAACAAAGTATGAATATGTCCCCAGTTCTCACAATTTTTATTCGTAGGTCAACACCTGGAAGGTGAAGACGCTTGTATTTACAAGACTGAGTAAAGACTTGTGACCCTATTTTATTATATGTTTAGCTTTTTGTGGATTTGCACTCTGAGTAACAGTGAAAAAGAAGTGCATCTTGACTGAGTGCACACATTACAAGTCTTCCTTTCAGAAAAGAAAGGATTGGAATTAACCTAGTCTCCAAAACTCTTGCTTTGCTCCTGACTTTTCTTTTAAAACCCTTGCCCTGCCACGAGGAGGTTTTGACAAAACATTTATTTTGGGAAGGGGGGAGGAGACAGAAAAGTAGGGGGAGTAACCTAAAAATTTCCACCTTTTGGCCGTCTCAAGTCTGCCTGGAAGCTCAATATGATGCAGTTAATGAACGGCAATCCTCCACCTTCAGTGCTTCCTTCCCTTGCTCGAGACAGATGTGCTGACAGCATGGCACCTTCTTTAAAGGAGCTCAGTTTTATGGAAGCTGATCTCTCAGCAAGGCACAAGTGGCTGTAAGCTTTTGGCTGCCTCATGTATTTTCAAGTAAAATCACCATGTTTCACACCAAATATTCAGAGACAATATCAGAGACGTAAATCGTTTCTATCCAGGGTCCAGCAAATGCCTCTTTTTTTGTTGTTTTTCCCAGAGTACATTTGAATGTTCATGCACATTAACACTTTCTTTGACTGTCTTGGAAAACACTCTTGTAGACAAATGTATCTTGTTTGCAAGATGTTTTTTCTCATATGAGGCATGCATTTTACTCTGCTTAGCTTTAACTCAATTCTTTCTATGGAATTGAGTATCCTGATATGCAGCCTCAAACCAGTCCTCTCCCTCCATGCTTTTACATCTTACAAGACATAAAATGCCACCCTCTCCTCACTTATATCCCAACTCAAGAAAGAAAAATAACTCAAAATTCAGCCTGAGTGCCTACAATTAAACACCAAAATAAGTTACCTGTTATCAGGGGTGCTAAATACCTACCAAAGTCAAGAACTGTAGAAAACTAGGATAATTCAGCCCCCACAACTTCCATTTCCCACCTGCCCTCAAACACAGAAAGCATATTCTCAGCTTTACTAACAAAACTCATTGTGATATGCTCAATGACACTGGATAAAGCAATTTTAAGCAGAAATTAAGTCACTGGATTCTCATGCCTAAATTTCACCACACAATTCTGATACATTTTTAGCTTAAGTATTCCAATAAAAAAAAACCCCAAAGGAGATAGGAAAAAAATCCCAAAGAAAATAGAAAAAAACCCAAAAAATTCCTGGAATCCCAGATTTTCTTCTAAGAGGAAGCACACCTCCAGGAAATCTTATGGATATCAACCAGCTGTTGTGAAGGACAGAGAAGACAACTGCTCATTCCACACTTCATTTTTCAGCAAGCCTTCCAAGACCAATCTGAAGGATGCAAACAGAGTAAAATCTTGCCCTTGAGTCTCTCTCCCAAAAAAATTATTTTTCTACGATTGTCAATGTTCTGACTCAAAGGAATACCAGAGTAATATAGTGATCCCTAACATATTTCAAGTTATGTGAGTTTTAAGTTATGTGTTTGTGGAGATAAGTTTTGTCTCTCTCCATAAAAATTCGGATTAAACTTCAAGCTGCATTCTAAACAAGAGCCACAGTTTTAAAATATTTTTCAAAAAAAGACAAAATTTTCTATAAATTATCTCAGAGTTAAGAAAGCACATGAAATTCTACAGAAAGCAAATTATTATAAAGGATGCTATGAACTGTTAGAAGTGATGTTTCAACAGCCTCAGACCAACTAAAACATCATTTAAACAGAAATACTGAAGAGTAACTGAAAAGTAACAGTAAGGGCTAGGAGGATGTTTTCAATTGATATATTTGAGATGCCTCAATTGAGAAACTTTGACACTAAATTTCAAATGCTTCTAATTATTTTCTCTTCCGTGTTTTGTTACGAGACTTCAAAGTTGAAATACTGAAGTGGCTGCAAGAGCTCTATCTTCCCTTCCACTTGTAGCTGAAGAGCTTTGTGCACAGCACCAGAGAAACTCCTGTCACTGGAAGTCCTCAGCTGAAAGGTGAGACTCTCCTTCAAGAGAACAAACCCTTGGCAATCTCAGGAAGGGAAAAGCAATTGCCCATTTTGTATCTGTTTTGAAATTACTTTCTTCCTTCTACATAAATTATCTACTCAAGAAGACTTCATAAGAAAAGGAAATAATTCTTCCAGAATGCTGGAAACTTTTCATGGAGAACTGGCTGAAGATCATGTGTAAAGAGTTCGTCAGCAGAAATACGCTATTCTGGAAAGGGATGCTGGCTTAGCTATATGCTTGAAAATAAATTAATCATAGGTAACATTTCTTCTGCCTTTTCCCATCAGCTAGTTATAAAGAGAGAAGCAAAAGAAATAGATAAACCTATGTGAGAATGTTTTCACCCTAAAGGAACATGGGAGTAGATGGCTTAAGAGTTTTGCCTGAAGAACAGCTATGGTAATTTAATAGTATTTCTCTTGACAAAAGTGTCCAGATTAAAGGCTAAAAACCCATATTTGCAGTTTCTAGTTATTTAAGCAGCTCACAGGAAGAATGCCAAGATTCAAATATTCAGGGCCTAAGAACAGCAGTGATTGGTAATGAAAGTAGAGATTAATTGGAGAGCCAATGCAATGTATGAGAGTCATAAAAATTACATTAATTCAAAAACCACCCACAAGTGTGTGAAGTCTGTTTTATTTGCACTGCTTATCAGAGGTTGGCAATTTTTATGTGTTTTGCTTTGGAACATAACTTGAAGCAATGATTTGGGTTTGGCGCTTCTGGATATATGTCCAATTAACAAGTTGTTTAAAAAATCACAATCTTTTGAAGACCATATTGATCCTTGGGGTATTTTCCTGGCCCTTGCACTACCTGCTTTTCCTTATATTTGAAATTACTCTCAGTTATATGCAGATAATAAAAATATGTGTTTATTTGACTCTATTTAACTTACCATTGTCAGGCCAATTTTTAATTTTTTTTTCCACATTTGAGCAATTTTTCAGCAGGAAATCAGCTCAGCAATGGCACACAAGGAAAAATATCCTCTTTCTTTAGGTTTTCTTTGTTTGGGATGTTATCTTCAAAGTCCTTAGATCTTTCTTAAATTCCTAATTATGTTTTTCTTTTCCTATACCCTAAAACTTCTAGACTTAGGGCAACAGAGAGTTCCAGGATCTTGCAGGGGAAATCTGCCCAACAATTTGATTTCTGTCCTATATACAGGAAGGGAGTTCCTTTTGGGCAGCAGCAGAAACTGCAGTTCAGGCTGAGTGGTTTTAGGTTACCCCTATAGTAAAAACTCTTAAGCTGCTGTTGCAGCCTAATGGGACTGCTGGTGTGCATTCACACAGCCCTACTGAAATGCCCTCCTCATTAAATGGGTTATTCAGCAGCCAACCTCTGCACTGACTTGGGTTTATAAATAACTTTAGATTCAATGTCAGGGTTAAAATATAGCTCCTGAATAGCCATTCAGGATGGCAGAGTACCTGGTGGTCTGCAGGGTGTGTGCAAGAGTGCGAGGAAAGAGGAATCAGTAGATGTGGTTCTCTAGTCAGGTTTCTTTGCAATGCAAGGTCTCCTCCTACACTAGTGTACTGTAAACTGCCAGGGAATTGCTGGCAAGGATAACAGCATTTTGTCACAGTTGTGATTAAGAGACTGAGTCTTTAGTGCCCCTTTAAATTGCCTCTCCTGTTGTCCTAATTCAAATAGAATTTCATTGTTTTCAGTGGATGGGAGGAGGATACTAGCAAATTTCACTTCTGTCCCAGAGAGGTATGCAAACAAACAGCAGAAGTGAACTTCTAGAGAAATTATTTTACTGCCCATTAGTGTCTGCCAGTTCTCATAGATCCATCAGGACGCATGAGAATTCCCTTATAAAGCAATTTATGTGCTGTGCTGCAGAACAGTACTTTACTCTTTTGATCTTTGATATTGGGGATAACAAATTCGTAGGCACCTTCAGCTTCCTCAGCACTGCCATGCAATTGAAGACAGACAGGTCCAACTGCTGCTTATTCCATTAACTCAGTTTTAAATAACATATGATTATCTCAAGCATAGCCTGAAAGCAGGCAGGACTTTTGAAGAACATGATTAGAAATTAAAGGGGCTTTGTTTCTAATCTTACTTTTCTTTATGTCCTGGATTCAGCCAGGATAGAGTTAATTTTTAAATAGGTAAGGACAGTCAGATCAGTTTGTAAACATTTTTTTCTTTGTTGCTTAAACTTGTTTTGGCAGTTATACTCCTAATCAAAATATGGTGGCGGCAAAAGTTGTTTTTTATGGTTTTGATGAAAAATTTAGCATATGCCCTTCTGAAGCTGGCAAAATAATAGCAGTACTTTCCCTTCCTTTTTGAAGAGAATACAACACTCTTATCCAGACCACCTTCATGGTAGCAGGTTAATACTTTGAGGCCTTACTGAAATCCACTTCAGAAAGCTATAGTTCCTCACTAAATATCTGTATACAGATTTGAAAATATATTCACTATTTTGATATAGTGCAAGAGCTCTCTGAAAACATTATGAGGCAACTTCATCCCACTTTTTTCACTTTCATTTACAGGTATACAGGTGCTTCTTAAAATGCTGTTAAACTTGTTGTGAAAGAAATTTCTTAGTTTTGTACAGATCACTTACACAGCAATCTGTCATAGTTGCAGGTAAGTTGCATCCAGCCTTTCTTGGGACTTGTATATTTCCTTCTAAAGGAAAACATGGCTGTGTTTGATGATAGCATTTTCTTTAGGCATATGATGGTTTTCTTATTTTCTCTGCTATCTTCTTGTATGCAGTCAGTGGGGCTTCAAATGTTCCATGTTTCCTCCCTGAAGAAAAAAAAAAATTAAAAAGGGAAAAAAAGTATTAAAAAGAAAGAACTGAGCTCCTGCTGCACATCTCCAGAGCCTTGTGGGAACAAAGAGCCAGGAGTGATGGGAGGGAGGATGGAAAACCAGTGGGAACAGGCAGGAGACAGACAAGGCAGTGGGGGAAGGGAGCATGGGGCTGTGGGGGAATGGGAACAGAAAGGAGCTAGATCTGGTAAGCTGAGGAGAAGCCCGGTAGGAGAAACTTCTTTGTTTGCAGGAGAGAACAAAGAGGAAGGGGAAATGATGGAAGAAGCAGAGCTGTCGGGTTAGAAGTTGTTGGTGTTCCTGCCCACTCTCCACCCGCACCCACGAAGGGGAAAATGAAAACACAGAGAGGGAACTGATTTGCATGTGCAAGCATGCTTCTTTTGCTCTGCTTGTGATAATTAACTGTCTCTTTTTCCTTTTCTCTTTGTTTGGCACTTTGGACAAAAACAATTAGATATGAAAATGTAAAGTTGAAAATCTAATTTGCCAAGGCAATAGGAAAAATTTATTTTATTGATCTTGACACATTGATCTAAATTTGTCAGCAGGTCAGAAGCACTGGTTTCTCTCAGGGCTGACTGCTGAAAAGAAAACTAACCTGACCAACAGTGATATGATTTCGCTCTAAATCTAAAATCTAAAACCTTTTTTGAATTTTTTTGTTTTTTAACCTGAGAGGTTTAGCAGGGAAAAGTTGGCATTAATGTCACAACTTTTGTATTGTTTGTATACAAAACTGCTTTGCTTTAGGTTAAAAACTCCTAGTTGGAAACCATTTATTTGTGGAAAGAAATGTCAAATCCCCGTGAGAAATTTACATATACATATATATATATATTTACTTATGAAGCAGACCATCTAAAATATCAAAACCAGAGCAATACTCACCTTTTCTAAGTTAACTAATATCAGTTCCTTGCTGTAGGACTGTTTTCCTCCTAGCAATATTACAGCAGGGTAGTCAGCATTTCAATGTAATCTGCACTACAATGCCCTATGTTAATGCAGACAGATACTTCAAAAACAGAACAACATGTTAATTGTCCCTCCCATATAACTCTTGGGCCTAACAATTAGTACCCACTTTTATTAGCAGTTAAGTGCAGAAATATACCATTTAAAAATCTTACAACCTTTGTTCTCAATTTTAGGTGACTTCCACAAAATGTGTCTTTAGTAATTTATTTTGTAAGATTGCATCTCTGTTATAAACAGCATTTATATTCCCTGACTTATTGCCTGCGTAGTAAGGCAGAAAACCAGCATATCTTATTTTGCTAAAACTTCTGTTTTCTTTTTAATTTTATTTTAAGAGATTATTAAAAGCTGGAAAACTTTCTTGACTAGTCATGGATGAATTTTTTTTTCCAGCTCTTTACCTGCTGTACTTGGAACTCTGAATCTGGTAGCTGAAAAGCTAGTTTGGGTGTTAAACTCTTCAGTTTTAAAATTGGATTAAACTTCAATTTCTTGATCAAATCTGAAAAAAAAAAAAACCATGGCTCAAAAGAGAGCACTATCAAACTCAGGAAAATTCTTCCTGTGAACATGATTTACCCTATTAGTCACATTCTTGCAAAACAGGCTGGCCATCCCACTTTTGTTCTTTTGTGAACACTCATTGCTGCCTTCACTTTTCACACACTTATTATCAGTTGCTGACATGCTCCATTCTGTGCAAGATAATCAAAACAAGCAGCGATTTCTGGAAGTAAAAAATGGAGCTGTCCTGTAGATTCCTTTTGCTGCAATGAAGTTACAGTGCCCTTACACACTCAACCCCATCCTGCTAGTAGCCAGGGTGCTCAAGCCTTAAACCCAATCTCTTTTGCGTGGTTGCAGTGTGATAAACACCCTCCAAAGGCTTGCTTACATAGCAGTGGCCACTCAACACGGGCTAGTAATACCTGCTGTGGGGCTTTTCTTGCAGCAGTGTTGGGGGAGTTGCTGGCACTTTGACTTCATCCGTGCTGAAAGAAACTGAGAGTTGGCCAGACAGTCCTCAGGCACCAGGAAAGGCTTTAAGTATCTGGCTAAATTTGCCTTGCAATTTACAGCTGTGACAGGAAAAATATTTTGCCCATTCATTTCGCGTCCTAAAGAGTGAGGGATCCAGTTTTTACATATGTAAAAGCTGGGTGGTTTATCTCACACAACTTTCTGGTGCTTACATATTTTCTTCTCCATCACAAATTATTAACTTAGTAATTTTTTCTTAAGTCCTAGCTCTCAGCAGATATTTCTAACTGAAAATAGTGACTCATCTATGAAAGGGTTTTTTGTTGGTTTTTTTCCCCACTGACCATCTTTGATTCCTTAAAGTGTTCTCATCTCTCCCATTGCAAGAATTTTGTTCTCTCATTCAGCTGAGGATATTGTCTCTGCGACCATGGTCTGTTTATTTTCATAAGCAGCTACCAAGAGAGTGTAAAACAGCCCACCCATGTGCGAGGTAGGAAGAGTTACATAAAATGAAACTGAAAACCATGTTTTGCAATATACCAAGAACACGAAAATACTTCTAAATATGCTTATTTTTACTGTTTCCTGGAAAGGTGAATTTATTGATTCATACTCAGTTTTGTTGCTGGCACATGCTGGTATATGGAAAGTATTTTCTTCCAATTTAGTTGTGGTACAAAACGAAGGAAAAAAATCACTGGTATTGTGGTTTTCAGTAGTGGAAGTGTATTAGCTCAAATGGAGAAACTCAAATTTCATTACAGCAGTTTAAGCTTTGAATTGCAGCAATACTAACCATTCTGAAAAATTACTTCAGAGATTTGCTGCAAAAAAAGAAGATAAAACAGTGACAAAAATTCTTGTCTTCATGTAAGGCCAGGATGATTGTTAACAGCAAAAATTCCATGTATCTATAGGTAGTGTGTACCTGATGCAACCTTTGAGGAAATAATAAAAAAGGTAATTCTCACTTCTATATTTCATTAATCCCTTTTCAGTTTAGGAGACTTTTCTTTATCTGCCTGATTAGTCCAACCAGCTTGATTTAGCTACTTACAATTAAAAAACAAAACAAAATTTCACCATTACGCTGAAGAATTAAGCCATGTAAGTTAATAGTATCAGTCACTCCTGAACAACAAATGTCATCATTGCAGTTACATCAGCTTATTTTAAAATACTTTAGTACTTTTCTACTTAATTAAGAAGGAGGAAAATGCAGTATTTGCAAAAGTAGGCATTATCATAGAGTATGTATCATTTGAATTGGAAAAATCGATACAAAAAATAATCCAGTTTTAAGTAAAATGTGAGTCCCAGCATGACTGTCTGTTAAACCAGTCTAAATGTCTGGACCAAGTACAACACCTGCCTTGTAGCTGGATTCTCCATAAGGATGGTGGCTCATTTCTGATGGGGTTCCCTTGGCTGGACTGCACATCCTGTTTCACATACGGTGCAAGGAGGTTTCCCCTCTGGTAAGCAGAGGATTCCTGAGCGAGTGGAGCACAGGAGCAGGGGGTGATGTGGGAGCCTAACAGAGGCACTCAATGCTTCTCTTTCTTTCGTCTTCTGAGTTACAGGCCCTCTGAATCAGAAGAACACAAGTTAACTGAGCTGATCCAGAGCATTGGTGTCACTACAGCAAATGAAAATAACACCATCAGAGGCAAAAATATCACTGATTTAGGGAAGGAATATTTGAGCTTTCAAGTCAAAATGCAGATTTCCTATTGCTAGACTGAATCTTGAAGTTTCTGTTTTGGGTGGGATGAAAGTATTTTACTTTTGTTTGTTTGTGCTTTTTTTGGTTTTTTTTTTTTCCTTTTTTGGGGGGGGGGGGGGTTTGGTTTGTTGTTGTTGTTTTTTGGGCACTTTTTTGTTTTTGCTTTTTTTTTTCTTTTTTTTTTTTTTTTTTTTTTTTTTTTTTTTTTGGTTTTTTTTTTTTTTTTTTTTTTTTTTTTTTTTTTTTTTTTTTTTTTTTTTTTTTGTTGGTTGGTTGGTTGGTTGGGGGTTTTTTATTTAGGAAAGAGAATATGTTTCAAAATTCATGAATTCTCATTTTTCATCAGATCTACTCCTAACCAGAACTCCAATACTTGTACTTTTAAAGTTCTTAGAACTAAATTTTAGGGAAAAATTTTAATAACAGAATGCACATGCCTATATACAGCAGCAGAGTTGAAGTCTTTGTGTGTTGCTGCGTTCAGACTTGAGTACAAAGTCAAATTCAAATCTCCCTTCAAATTAGACAAAGCTTCCAAAATTGGTTCCAGAGACTTATGGAACCAAACACAATTGTGTGGAATCAATGAGGAGCAACATACCAGCACTGGATGCTTCAGAGCCATGTCCTGAAGAGTCAAGGTTTATTTCTTGTCAGGCTAAAACACTGGCACTGGATTTCTGAGAGATCAAGACGTAAAATACACCTCTGAAAAGGCTCATTACAAACAATTCACTTCATAGACCTAATTTAAATATTTACAGCATAGTGCTATGTTTGCAATACAATTTTATTAGATATACTTTTTCTTGTCATAAAATTGTAATAAATTAATTTCCATCTCTTCTGGTTATTAGGTCATCTCTTCTCTGGTAGGAACAACATCAAACCTTCCCAACCTCAATCAAAGAGAAACTATTAGTAAAATGTTTCTCAGAATGCTTGAACACACTTACCTAAAAATGAGCTGTGAAAATTTTATTTGCGTGTACTTTTGCATTCAAGGAAATTCAGAATTAGTTTCTATTAAGAGTACCAAAGTCAGCACAAATGGCACAAATCCTTGGAAGATAAATATGTGCCTTGCTCTGTTTGAAGAAATCTGGCTTCAAAATAACAAAGTTATAGACTTTTGAAAATACACATCCTGGTTTGCACAGCAGGTTTTTAACATCAGAAGCAAACACCAGGATGTGATGTTCTGAATATTCACTTTCAGTATATTTGAAAGCTCACACCTACTTGTATTTGAATGTGTGATTACTTTCAGTACGGCATTGTTCTGAATCAGTTACAAAAAGAAACTGGCATTGGAGACCTTACAGTTTATAATAAATCATGTTTCTGCTTTCAGTCAGAGAATGAAAGAATACAGGTATTTTACTCACAGGAACTGCTATTATTCCAGTAGACATAAAGTTTGGATCTAGGAAATATGCTAATGTGAACCATTAATGTGGAGAAAATATACTCACATTCTGTGATCCCATTATCTTAATTTCTCAATTCACAGAAAACTTTGCATGCTTTAGAAGATCTCTTGCAGTGCTGTTCCTGATGCTTCTTTCTGGCCAAAACTGGAACTCTGTTTTCCTTCTCACTTTCTCAGCAACACTTGGTGATTTATACTGTCTTGGAAATAAATAATCTGCCTTGGGATGAGAGAAACAAAACTGAGTAGCAGAAAACAATCCTGCACCCCCCTATCAGAATACTGAACACTGCTAAAGAACATCAAATATGGTCACAATCATATGCTCAGAACTGAATGCATCTTTCAAGCTTTGGCTTGAAACTTCTGTTACTTACTGGAGCTGTTCACCATCTTTTTGCCTAGACCATAGTTTTAGACTTAATTTTGGAATGAATAAGAATTTCTGCCAGCTGGCATGGGGAGTGAGGTTCATGGCTAACTCAGTTCTGAGTTCCCCAGCCTGGACTGGTCATAAGTGACAGAAGATAACAGATAGGGAGGTGGTGAGATGCCTAAAGTAAGTGCTTAAAAATAGGTAAGAAAAATGCTGTCAAAATGAATTGCTCTTTTATGTGTGCTTCCTGTACCTGAGTAACACTTACAGTTAATACCTCCATGCACACTGTTAAATACACAGCAGGAAGAAGCAATTGGAGGAATAATGCAAAAGAACTTAGTGAAAGAATATTTAATTGCTATTAAGAATACTAATACTACTTTCTTGTTTCTCAAGAAAAGCCATACGTCCCTGAATTCAGTAAGAAAGTCCCACAGTCTTAGATTATCATAAGTAGTTCATGGGTTTTGTGGGTTTTGATATTCAGTAAAGTATTAATTAAATAAAGCAAATATTTATTTGTTCTATTTTATTTCTTGTAATAATGGTTCTTTAGTTAAATATCTGATATTGATACATCAAAAAAACCCCCACAAATTATTTTAAACAAAATGGGCCTTTACTCTCAGATTTTCCCTTTGACTTTCATTTACCTTTTTAGCAATAAATATTCAGCATTTCTTTTTATGGGGTACTATAATAATAAAAGCTTACTACTCCTGGTTTTACTACAGTTCTGGACTCATACCTGAAAATTGGTATTCTTTAAAATTCTTGATATAATTTTCGTTAAAGGCTTATCTGTGGGAATTAGAGATCATGAGATATTAAACCCCATTTTCAAAGCTTAGAAGATCTAGAAAAATAATTTTTTTAATACTTGTGAATACAGCATTTCTAACCTGTAGGGTAACAAAAACATTTACATCCAAAAACTGCTTTAAATTTATTACTTTATGCTTGCAGCCAATTTCTTTGAATTCATTTTTTTTCCAATGAAAATCATGCAGAGCAGGGAGAGGTTGAAAACAGATGTGAACTCCTTCCCCTCCAGTCTTCTGGGCAAATTTCCCACTGATCTACCAGAAGTGTACTTTTTCAAATAATTTTTATAATAAAGGATTTTGGTTAGAGTTAGCCCTATCCTGAAAAAGTGCACCTCTGCATACTGAGGCAAGTTATAGTTCTCTCCAAGCATTGCAAACAATCTCCTGGTTTTCTGGAGGACTGAGAGTCTTTTGTCATAAAAGCAAGTGCTTCACCAGAGCTCAGGTATGGAAACAGGTTTTGTTTCAGAGGGAAGAACGCATGGGTCAGGGTAAATTTTAAACAGATCAGCTTTCTATCGAACATGAAGCCTAACTGACTTTGTCCTTGAGATCGTTAGAACATGTGAGAGACCATCAAAACACTGAGGCTGCTCTCTCTTAATGAGCCAGCTGTATTCCTAAAGGCCTCAGTGAAGACTAAGCAGGAAATTTGCAAGGAAGTCCATCAGCTTCCTAAACAAGACTGGGATTCTACAAGGAGAGGACTTTAACAGCAACAAATACAACTCATCACTCTGATCCTCCAGCTCACAGTCTCAGAACAAGACTCATAAAGTTTCTCTTTTATTGCTCTCATAGCTGGAAAGGGACTTCAAAATGGGAAAACTGTGATCTGGTCTTCAGGCAACTGGGATTTTCTTTGTTTTCTTTGTGTTTCTTAGGTTCTCTGTCCCTAAGGCTGTTCGGCCCAACAGAAATGTATTCATTCACGTAACACGGAACGTGAAAAAAAGTAGATTTATAACCTTCCTTTGCCAAAATTGGTTGTTACACATGGGGAAATAAATCTGAAGTTCAATCAGCTATTCAGGTACTTACTATCTGGCCTCTTTTTGGGTTTTTGTTGGTTTTTTGGGGTTTTTTTTTGAGCACATGGTTTACATGTGAGTGCTAATGTCAGTTATTTTGATGATTTTTAATATTTGGGACATTTTTTCCCCATTGCTTTGGTAGTCAACAATTGGGAATAACACCCTGCCATCATTTTTGCAAATGGAGAAACAAAAACAAATACTTGTAAATCAAAAGCCAATATAATAACATCTTTTAAAATTTTACGCAGATCTATGAAATAGTGGAGCAACCTGCTCTTTTAGATAAAGTTCAAAAGACCTGAATATGTCTTAATAAAATATTAAATATATTCATACATACTAACAGTACCTGACCTCCTGGACAATGCCATAGTAAGAGTGCAGATAAAAAGGTGCCTTTCATGTTGAAAATATTGCTTCTTTTACAGGTTTTGTACTGTAAGTAATAATTAAAAAACCCAAATTAGACACTGTGACTATTACAAACTGAGCTTATTCAGAGGAAATTTCATATTTAAATCAGGAGATAAACATTGTCTGTATAATTCTGTGTAACACTGGACATTTAATGACCTCCTGACATTCCTAGTCACTCAATTAATTTGATAAAGCATTGCACTCAGAAAGTCTACAACAACAAAAAAAAAATCCAATGTAAAAAATCTTTGGTTTAATTATAATTTTTTACCACATTGAAATAGCTGTAGAAGGATGTAATTTTCTTTATCAAATATAACATTTATATTATGTATCTGAAAATAGATAGCTTTTAACTTCCCCTATTCTGCTGATTGGTCCAGCAAGCAAACGTGACTTGTCACTAACACTCTCTGCTTTTCATTATTTTACCGTGCGACAGCATCCCTCATGCATTAAATGTGTGCTTACATGTAATTTACAATGAACAAATAAATTGTTATTAATGACATTGAGTAGAAGTTTTTAACTTCAACAATCTTTAATTTTTATATATGTATAACAGCGAATTCATTGAAGTCTTTATTTTGCTTTTCTGTGTGATTTCAGTAGCTTGAATTATTCACCTGCTTTTCCAAGGAAGCAAATCTAACAAAAAACCCCAAACAAACTAACTAACAAGTTATTTTATTTCTAATGAGAGTTATTTGATCTCTAAAATTCCTGAATGACTTCAGGACAAACAGTAATCTAAGGCTCTGCAGCTGAGCTTTAGAAGATTTCCGGAACCATTCTTAATGCGGGGTCCACTTTCAATTTATAAAATACTGGCGCGGGTGACTTGTTCTAAAACACTTTCAGCATTCTTTGTTCCACTAGAGTGAAACCCAAGCAATGGGTAGGACTGTACAGAAACAGGAGCAGGGCCATGTGCTTGGCGGGCTGCTCAGCTGCACATTTTGGAAAGCAACTGATACAGCACTGCGGGGGGGGGATTTTTTTCTGTCCCATACCTAGCACTAGTTACAAGTTACAGAGAATTAAACTCCAGAAAAAGTCAATGAAATCAGATAGAACCTGACAGAATAGCATAGCCTGGTGACATCTTTGGAAACAACCTGTGAAACCAGTAGTCTGGTATATGTAAAATAATGTTTAAGAACAGATGTGACATCCTTTGGTACTGACTGCCCAATACACCTGTGCCTACATGTTTGGCATTTTGGTGTCGTTTATGCAGAGCTCCTTGCAGAGTGTAGTAGAAATAATGCCCTGCAGAGCTCCTTGCAGAGTGTAGTAGAAATAATGCCCTGCTATGAAGAACAAGAGCAAGGGAAAGTACAGCTTAGCTTTCATCTGGAACTTCTGTCCTCAGGACTTTTGAAGTTATATTTGTTACATAGCACATCATACCTACCCGTAGCACCTACAGATTTAAATACAATACGGTACTAGTTCTCTGGGTATATGTGAATCTGCTCATATGTCCTGTGTCTTTGTCTGACTGGGATTTAAAGAGCAAATGCTCCCACACCTGCTTAACTGGAATATTTGTCCCTTTGAATCCAAATTAAAAATTTTTTAAAGGGTCACCAAAATCCTCCCACACTCAGCTAAATAATTTTGGTGCCTGCCGTAACAGAGCATGCCCACAGTTATGAGAAACTCCTCCGCTGTTTAATAATTTAGTCCTTTATGTCTCTGGAAACAAACAAACAAAAAACCGAAGAAACCAAGCAAACAAACC
>VWZN01013934.1:730631-774917 GCA_013396955.1 Regulus satrapa | reverse complement strand
TTTTTTTTTTGGTAAACTTCAAAGGTGATCACTCTCCTTCCTCCTCTTTACATTTTACTGTCTGGCTTTCTGCCCATCCTGCAGCTGTTGGCTGAGCCTGTCTTTCATGGCGTCAAACCTGCCTCCTCATGGTCCATAAAGTTACAGCAGAGATCGTGATACGCAGGTGTGGAAAAGCCAGAAGTGCAAGATGGGCCCGTTAATGATTTTTCTGGCACCCCATGCTGAGCTGCTGAAAAAAAGAGAGCAGCTTGCAGAAGGCAAGGGACTCTTTGTTTGCAGAGGTATTTGAGATTGTATTACTTCTCCCACAGCAAAGGTGTTGGGTTTTCACTTTAAGGGCTGTTTACAGAAATGATTCACCTTTTATACAGCTTTTAAAAAATGCTTTGAGGCTTTAATTGGACAGAGGATTTACATCACACCAGTATGAAAACTCTTACTTTTCATTTAATCCCCCATTAAATCATTCAATGATCTTACTCAGTGATAAGCAGCCACCTTCCATTGTGTGGACTTCACAGGGGAAAACAAAAATCAATCACTAGGGATTCATTTATATCATAAACTTTCATCTGAAAATTTCTCCACCCATTTATACTTGGGCAGTGAAGGTAGAGGGGACCAACTGCTGGGGGAGAAAAAGAACAAAACAGGAAAAAATGCAATGATTTGTTGCTCTTGAAATAACTGAACAATTTAATGAATTATATCTAAAACTCTTGTCTTATAAAAGTCACTTTAAAGTCTTTTTTATTTTAAACTGTCATCAAGCTGTGAACTGGGCCTAAAGAACAACTTTTAGCAACTCCAGCTCAAGATTTTTAAAAATGGGTGCCTGAAACTAATAGTCTACTGGAACCATTTTCCAGAACACACAAGTGACACATGATATTCTCCACCACTCAGAATCAACAGGAGTTGCATTTTCAGATCATCCAAACATGGCGTGGATTTCACACAATATTTATTGCCCAACTTCAACTAGTGTCCTTATCTTCCTCTAGGAGAGAGAGCCTGAACAGCTGCTTATGGGCTTTAAATCTGCCCCTGAGCCCCTAATTAGGTGTGGGATACCAGCACTTCTGCAATCTCTAGGTCCTAGATTCCCTAGCACCCCAAACTTTAGGCATTTGTATTTTAACCTTGGGCCTTTACACTAACGTTGGAAAGCTGGGCAGCATTTTGGTGCTAAAAAAGAGTGAGCAAATAAGAACTGAGAGAAGCAGCAAGTGAGGAACATATTGCAAGGGGATGGGAGGTTTAAAAGAAGTTAGTGAGTCAGAAAAGTGTCAGCTGCACTGTCATCTCTGCTGTTTGCTCATACAGCAAAAGTTTAGAAAGGGGGAGGTTGGTCTAGACAAAGCTACTGGGCACTGCCCAAATCTCAGAGGTGTAAGTTCAGTTCTGCAGCTGCATATCCATCTAGACCATGGTTTAATGGCATTTTTATGCCATTGGCCCCAGCCAGCAGCCAAACCCCACACAACCACTCACTCACTCCCACAGCAGTGGGATCAGGGACAGAATCAGAAGGGTAAAAGAAAACTCGTGGGTTGAGACAAAGGCAGTTTAATAGGGAAAGGAAAAGCCACACAATCAAGCAAAGCAAAACAAGAAATTAATTCCCTTCCTAGAGGAAGACAGTTGTTCAGCCATCTCCAGGACAGCAGGGCCCCATCACATACAATAGCTACTTGGGAAGACAAAGATCATCACTCCAAACATCCCCCCATGTAATTCTTCCCCTACTTTATACACCAAGCATGATATCATGTGGTCTAGAATGTCCCCTTGCTCATTTGGGGTCACCTGCCCTGGCTTTGCCTATTCCCAGCCTCCCATTCACCCCCTATTTCCTCATCAATGTGGCCATTCCAAAAGCAGTAAAGGCCTTGGCTCTGTGCAAGCCCTACTCAGCAATAAAAGAAACACATTATCAACTTTGTGTTAAGCACAGATCCAAAGCCCAGTCCCATAGCAGCCACTGCGAAAAAAGTTGATTTACCCCAGATAAAACCAGCACAACCTATATGATGGAGGTGCCCCCTCTGACAAGCTGCTGTACGTGAATTTTAAGCTCCTGGCCAGCTCACATACTTTTTTCGTAATACTTTTATTTTCGCTAACAACTATTTCTGATGCAGCAATTCCTAGAAACTCAAAGCAAGACTGGGAGCAGTCACAAACCTGAAGTCAAGCAGTGCCAACCATGTCAACCATAAATGAGCTGAATCCAGCTGCATTATGCATCTCTGACTGCTTCAGCAGTTGGTTGTGCCACTCAGTGTATGAAGTTCTGAGGTGGCTGGACATGTCTTCAAGAGAGACCAGTGGAAACCCGAATTGACCTTATTGTCTGCAACAGTGAAAAATTCAGTGTGGTCTTCTCCATGCTTGAAGTCAGAGCTGGCATAGCATGCCTTTTGCTGATAAACAAATGAATCGAGCACCCTTTCTAAAGGCATCAGGGAATGGCATACGTGGACTTCATGCTGCTCCTAAAGCCAGCTTTGTTAATAGAATTCTAACTTGGAACTTGGTGTATGTAAGATGGTGTCTCTCCTATTTTCCTGTAACTGCTGTGGAAACAGTGTCAGTACCTGCAGCATGGAAATATAAAACAAACTGCCCAGCCCTGGACTCAACAAAGATGGTCTGTGACCTAAAAAAGCAATCAAAGCTCAGAAACCTAACAACTCAGGAACAAAACTGTCAGAGTACTCATACGGAGAAAAGAGATAGGGAAAGAGATATAGAGGAGGCAACCACTCTCTATATTTTTACTAGAAACTTATTTCCCAGCTGTCAGAAGGAAGAGTAAGGTGAGCTCATGAATAATTGCTTTTGCAGGTTCCCTTGACCGCCAGACTAATCCTAAGCTATCCATCCTGCAGCAGTCTGTAATAACCTCCCCACAGTGGCAGCAGATAGATTTTAACAGCAAAGCACAAGAAACCAAATCTTTTTTTAAACCCTACAGTCTCGATGGCCTTTGTGCTGCACTCACAAGTCACCTCATAACATGAGCTGGCCTTTCTCCTTTTGTTTGTGATGCCACAAAATGTCTTCCCAACTGTATCATACATAGTTCATGGCAACTGCCATAACTTTTTAAGAAAGTAGCTCTAACCTTGCAGTGCTGGAGGGTCATGAGCCAGTGCTCCCACGAGAAAATAATTTTTTTAAAGCATATTAGAAACTGAGAAGCTGAGGGAGGCTGGACGTGGGAGATGTTGCAGCGTAGTGTTGTAAATTTTCTGCTGTGCCACAAGACCCCTCGTTAGCCACGTGCATGCTATAGGGTCTTTTTGCACCACTCTTTTCTCTGGTGATGATGGCAGTACAATAATATCTCTGCAGAACTGGCTACGAAGTTCTGGAAAGGCCAATGGAAAAAGCTGCTGAAAAACACAGCTTTAATTTCATACACTCATCTTAGTGTAATTCAGCTTGTAATTATAGAGCAAAATTCAGCTGAAAGGAGCCAGCAGGGGCTGGGGGTTTCACACTTACCATAGGAAATATTTGCTCAGTTTGTTTTCAGGGCTTTGTGTGTTTATGAGAATGAGGTGGCCTTTGGCAGGGTGCTGATCCCAGCAGTTTGGCTGGCTGCTGTGGGCAGAAGAAAGAAAAAAAAAAATCAGAAGGATGTGTTTTTTAAATGGGATATTCAACTCAAGATAGTTTATTTGCCCCTTAATGTGCCATCCTAAAATTCACCTTCCCCTGGAAAAAAGTAAGTAACATAAAATGCAGGAATGTTTTAGAGATTATGCTTTCCTTATTGAAGCCAATCTCCATTTCTTTGAAAGAAAAAAGGCTTCTGAAGAGGACCACATGATGTTTTATCCATACTTCACTCTCTTCACATTCTATGTATTTTCTTCCCATTGGGCTGTATTCTTTAGTAATCTACCTTAATGGAAGTAGAGAATAAATTATTTAGTGTCAGCAAAACAGGTCCAGTTTTACAAGGGCATATCTGAAGTAGCCCTTTCCTGTTATGTCTCAGCCAAGACAAGTGGAAATTACCAAATAAAGGAGGTCCTGTCCCCTCTTCCTAGTATTTGCACAGCTATGTAATTAGCCATATCAAAAAAACATCTTTAAATTAACCTGAAGAAAAAATAGGGAGTGGAATGGAGAGATCATTTTCCTCCAGATCAGAACAAAGATCTGCCTCCCAGCACATGGGATGTGAGATCCAGCAGGACTGCAAGCAGGGAAGAGCTGGAGTTGACAACTTCACTTTACACAGCACACTTATATCAATCCACAATTATTGTGAAACTGAAGTCTTGGCAGTACACAATTAAGAAGAAAGAAAGAAAGAAAAAAAGGCAAGAAAGTACATTTTTTTCTTTATGTCTGAACTCTGTGAGCTGGCTCACTCTAGTGTCAGAGAAGCACTAGCGGGAGACCAAGGACAGGAAAGGGAGGGGAGCTGACTTAGCAGCAATAGTTGTAGCACCATCATTTAGAGCTCCTGTGGCAAGCTGATCATTAGCAACAGTAAAACTTGAAAACTCCTGAAGTTATTTTCTCTCTTTTTCTTGCTGGTTAGAAAAATTACAGTGGTTCTTTCTGAGATCTATCATAAAGGGCAGTTACACATGACAATACGAAATCTATCCCAGGGACCAAGGACTGAAACAGAGATTTAAAGCTTTGCTCAGGCCACCTAACTCCTCTTTCAATAGAAAAAGAGGAGCTGGAGAGAACCCTATTAAATTTTGTACAAAGACTGCTCTGATGAATCCTTAAACACAGTGATTTTACTTCAAGCTGTTTTTATACTTCCATGGCACCTAAAGAAATGCAATTACTTTGGTTCACATCTTCCTCCATCGGCCTCAAACCACTGGCAATCAATCAGGAGCGGCACACAAGCTGCACTGCGCTGGTGTTTCAGAAATGCCTGGTTCTGGCTCTGCTGGAAGCAGCCTAAGTGTAAGGTATTTACACATTTTCATTTCCAGGCATGAGCCAGAGGTGCAAAGGTTCACAACTGAGGCAGCAAAGGAGACTTCAGCCATGAGGCAGGCTCGATTGGATCCACTGATGGCAAATTTCACACAGAAGTTCACATCAATGCTTCAGTCAATTTTGAGGCTCTTAGATGGAAGAGTTTATGACAATGATTTATTGAATAAGAACAATGGATGCCATCAGCAGATTTTCATTATTTGACAGATTAGGTTGGCAGCAACCACTGTGTGGATGTGATACAGTAGCATTTTGTAATGGATCTGATTTAAATTTTTCCTGTGAGATTTTATACTTGGCAGCACAGGAAGATTCAGAATGAGTACATTGAGACAGGCCAAGTTCAACTAAAAAAGATGCTGAGCAACACTAACCGGATTTGAAGTTGAAGCAGAAGTTGTGTGAGAAACCTCCAGAGATCCCTTTCAACTACTCTTTTCAATGCTTCTAAGTGCTTATAGCAGTAGATTTGATCTGGTCACTTCAACAGAGGCATCCTGCTTCACTTGAGTACTTAACCAAGAGCACTTACAAATAGTAACAGCCACGGTCATTATCAAAACCTAACACCCCTCTGGAGTCTCTGCCGTGGCCAAATAAAAGTCACTGCCCTGAGTGACAACTGAGTGAAATATAATGGACCCTTGAACAGGAGACAGGGTCAATAATCAGTTAGGCCTACCTGGAATTAAAATGTAATTAATAAATATAGGATTATATGAAGAGTTGTCAGGGAGAAAGCACTCTTTGAAGCTTAGTTAGCATTCTTCAAACTACAAGATTATTAGTCTTAGCCTGGAGAAGAGCTTGTGTACCTAAGGAGACCATCTCCTTTGCAGCTGGTCTAATTTAAGAAGCCTACAAACAATCTTGTCTGTGTCTTTCTGAACACACAATTCAACACAAACTGCTACTGAGAGAGAAAGTAACTGCAAACATCCCAGCTACAGCAGGAAGATTAGGCAGGAGGCCAGCTGAGTAAAGAGAGAAGGCAGCAGAGCAGCCTCCTGGACCTGCTGCCAGAGCTTAGCTATGTGTTATACTTTGTAAACAGCAACGTCCTTGCAGCTCTCCTCCTGCAGAAACCCTGAAAACAAGTTAAAGCAACAAAAGGGAGTAATTTCCACCAACTTCCACAAGTGTGTGCATCCCATAGTTGTTTGTCAGATGCACATTAATTTTTATAAAACAAAATTAAAATAAGGACAAGTCTCAGAGAAAAGATATTTATTGTAACTCCCCTAGTCTTTGTTAACATGTTAAACATAAGAGTCCTGGGGAGAACAAAAAAAACAAAACAAAAAACAAAATAAAACCTTGCCACAATGTTTAACTATTATGGTCTAAAAAAAAAAAAATAAAATTGCTAAGTTCTTGTAAGACAAGTAGACACTTCCATTTTCCTTCATGGAGAAAACAAGAGGGAAAATAAGAGATCAAAAGAGGGAAAGGATCAGGCATTCAGCCTGGCCGCCTGACTCAGTGAGAATCAATTTTTTTTGCTGTTTGCTGCATGGTCCTGTGAGTCAATGCAGATTCTGACTCAGATCTGTTTCAGGAGAGATTTTGCACCCATCAGGCAAAGTGTGCCAGCACTGGAGTGAGCAGTGTTATCGGGTGTTAGCTGCAGCACTCTGATACATCCTTGAGAACTAGCACATCATTAGGGATATTTTCACAATGAGATGTGGGGGTCTTAGGTCCATGTCAGACAAAACTGAGGATGCTTTCAAGGTGGAATTAAAAAGACTGTAGCAACTTTCAATAACTGTTCATTTAAATGTCCTTTTTTCATATGACTTCAACACTATTTTTTTTTAATTTTTCAAAAATGTTTTAATAAAACTACTCTCTATGCTCTTCTGTTAAAACAAAACAAAACAAAATAAAACAAACAAACAAAAAAACCCACTACTAAACACCCAAACAGTGAAACACACACCACCACCCCTTTCCCCTAAATTGAGGTATTTTTTAAAATGCACTCTGGAAGATAAATTAACAGGAAATATATTTCACAGTGCAATACCCACTATAACAGTCTGAGTCTCTGCACTTTGGGCAGTTATTGCCACCTCCCTGAATTAGCCACAGTTTACACCTACTTGCACAGATATAAACTACAGCACAAGAGCAAAATGATAAAAAACAGGTCTGCAATGTATAGCCTCAGCCAAACACACCTGTGACCCTCTCACAGAGCAAAATATTGCACTATGTCTATTTTACTGTATACTACAATAACACTAATAAGTTCTGTGGGATTACATGTAAAAAATTACACATTTTATAGACTGGACTTACAGGAGATTTCATATTGACCAATATATACAGCAACATGTAAAACAGGCCTGTTCACATGTTACATTCTAAGCAGATTTTAAAACAAATTAGGGTTTGTTCTTTGGCACAGCTGATGCCAGACCTGCTTCCCCAGCAGCCACCTTGATGAAAAAAACAGTGAGAGTTCACACTCACCAAGGACTTGTCAGCACAAGGCATCGCAGTTCCTGGAGAGCACTTCCAATTCCCACAGGCAGCTATCAGTCTCAGTGACACAGCTTCAAGGGCACACCACAGACGGCTAGGAGATTAAATATTAAACTCCCTGATCACACTGGCACACAACCTCAGCCCTTATTATTTGTAAACTACATGGCTGAACAACCCCAGATTTTCAAAGAGAGAAGTAATACTGGGATTCACTGTGAGTTTGCTGAAAAGCACGAAGACCTGTGGTGCTTCCAGCCTTCCTTTCCTATGCTGCTAAAAATGAACTGACACAGATCATTGTACACATCAACCCCTGCTGGGATGTCAAGAGACCACCAATATCATGCAAGATACTGAGACTACTCCACTCATGAAAGAATTTGTGCTTAAGAACTCTAAATGTTTTCCTGATTTTCAAGTTTCACTCCAGAGATAACTGGAAATGTTTCATTTCAAATAACTTCCTAAGGGACAGTCTTACAGAACATCTATTCAGATTATCTACCTGTATCCATTCTGTGTAAAGAAGCTTATTCCTTAGCATTACTAAGTGTGTGAAAGGAAAAGCCCCTGTCAGAAAAGTCATCTCTCTATTCACAATACACCATCCATTTGGCACCAATTTCCACATAGAATGTTTCCCATCCATAACCCCCCCCAGCAAAATAACCAGAAAACCACTGCACTGGGGTCCCCCTCAAGTACTTTTACTAAAAACATATTAAGCTCCTAGTGAAGGATAAAAAATAATTTCAAATCTATGCCTTGGCTCATATAAAGGGAAAAAACCAAATTAATCTCTGCTGAAATACACCATTTTGTTTTAGAATGAATTGCCTTAAATGTTCTGAGAGAATGATGATTTTTTCCATTTTTAAACTCTGCTTTTAGAGATTTATCTTCTACTCTTGCTTCTCAAACGTGGAAATTATATCCAGCACCTGATTTTTACATAGGTTCTCTGGCATCTCTCACTCCATATACAACTCTAATTGTTGCTAAAGTTAACATTAACTTTAGAATGAAATTTATCTTAACAAAAATAACTTTAGAAAGCAGAATTTCACATTAATCTCAACTGCTGTGTCTAGAGTAAAAACAGGAGCAGATGGCTGTTCAGGAGGTTCTGGTCTGGGAGTTGTGGATGCAAGTGCAAGGTGGACCACAAAGAGGAGGAAGTTTATTTAAATGACTGATGACAATTTCTTGCCTATCAATACCTGTTTATCTGAAATTTCTTCATCAAGAAGTGGAAGAATTTTGGTGTGGGTCCTTAGAAAATGCAATTCCTCAAAATTCCACATCAAGAGGCACAATCTCTCATCCTGTCCCTGCGCTGGGGGCCAGACCCCATCACCCACAGCCCCTCTTCTCCTAAGGCAGGTGCATTTCAGTCATGCCTGAGAGGAGGAAAAGCCAGGATCTCTTTCAGGACATCTCAGGACACACTTAAAGTGGTACTGTTGTAGGAAATAAAGGCTGGGTGAAGCATGAAGTGGACCGCTTTGGGGATATATCTTCTTGTTATTAGAAACTAATATGGGAGGGAAGAGAGAGTAGTGACAGTCTTTGCTTCCTAAGATTCAGGTACTGTACTAGTCACCAGACACACACAAAACTCCAGGTCCCAGGCCCCCTTGGTATTTAAACTTCTGCCTCATTCCTCAGAAGCCTAATGTTCCTATTCACAATTAGCATCTCTTCCCTGACCCAGCCTGGTCCTTTCCTCTTTCTTCTTCCTTTGCTCTGCTGAACACTAACTCTATGCACCTCACTCAGTTTTGTCCCCTTTTCAGCTCTGTGACTGTCTGTGCTAAATTTCTCCTTCCTGACTCCCACCTTCCTTGTCATCCTTTTTCTCCTTTAAAACTTACCCTGGTTTTGGCCCCTACTTTTGGATTTATGTCTGTTCTGTAAGGAAGAGATATCACATTTATTTGCAAACTCAGTCATGAGTTTGATCTAGGCTGCAAGGAGCAGACTGTGGGCATTTCTAATGCCCCCCCCCCAGTCCTAACAAATCACTCTCTATGCTATATTGCAGCCCAGCACATATATGAATTTCCCATCACCCTGGAATGGCTCCTCATTCTCCACTATCTCTTGTCCTGTCTGTGAGGGCTCTTCAAAGCTCTATCCTAGGTGTCATTTTCTGTATCTTATCCTCAGGGAGCCTCTCCTCTTCACACTGATACAACTATTACCTTTAGGTAAATGGTTCACAATCTGCATCTCAATACCAAAGTGATCTCCCTCAGTTTAGCACTACACATTTAATAACACTTCTGATCTGCTGCCCTGGAAGGATGACTATTTGTTTAAAACTAAACTTTGCAGTTATTACTAAGGAGCCTGTCTTTTTCCTTTGATGCTATTTCCTTTTATGTTATTTCCTCTTCTCCACTGCTGTTAGCAGCAAAATGCTTCCAATTTCTAAAACTTCAATTTTCAATATTGACTTTTAATATCTACTTTTCCTACCTAGCAGTGCTGGACTATTTCCTGCCTTTCAAATTCTCCTCCATAATAGAAGAAATAAATCCAGGCAATACACTTACCCATCTTGGCCATCTTGATCTACTACAAGTATTTTCATCTTCAGTTCTTCACTGTTTCTGTCTTTTTGAACCAGCGATAAACTGAATTATACAAATACATTACACTCCCAGGACCTGTTGCACTTAGATTTAGTAAGGTAATACTTTCAAAGAAACTTTAATTATATTAAAAATAAAATGTAGCAGCAGTAACAAAAATTGTTGCTCTATCTCCTTTGTGACTTCCCTTCTTGTACTACTGAATTTTCAATTCCTGCCCCATTATACATAAGTTCTATGCTAAAGCTGGCTAAAAGTTCTCACTTGCTGGCTGCTTGCAGTGCCAATGATGAACACATCCTCAAAGTGACATTTTCAAAAGCAACTTGGCCTTATAGTGAAACTCTCTTCTTCATATTTGTGCCTGACTCCCACTGTTGTTCCCAGATACCAGTTTTCACAAACCTTTTTGGAACCTTGATACAAATCCATTCAGTGTGCCCAGAAGAAACATCAGAAAGGACAGGTAATAGAACTACAAACATACCTAATTTCCTTAGAATGAGAGTGAAGGGATTATTAATTTACAGATTTATACCATATACTTACACTTTTAGTTCCTTCAGCTTACTTTCAGTTAAAATAATTACAATGGAAGAGGCAACAATCATTTTATTGAAACCATTGTCTTTATGTTTGAGATTTACTTTTTGAGAGGTGCTAAACGAAGGAGGGAGTGAAGTGAATGCCACTGATGCAGCATACTCTGCCATTTCAGAAAGCAAAGACACACCTGTTTCCTCTCAGCATTCTCACCAATTTCTTCATGTGCCAGACCCACAAACCATTTCTGAGGGGCTGCTGATGCTCTGCCAACACCAGTAAATCAGAGGGAAGCTTTCTAGCACAGAAGCTAAGCAGCATGAAGCAGCTGGTGCCCATGCCAAGAAACTCTCTTACCTTCAGGCCAGCGCAAGCTGCCGATCTGCAGCCCTTCCCGGAGCACCGCAGCCACTGTTCTCCACAACAGGACTGTCTGGCACATTTCAGCCTCCCAGAATGTCGATGTCTTCACCTAAACCAAGGTTACAGACTGCACTTCTAAGCCTGACATGGGTTTTATTAAAGCTCCAACTTTCAACAGTTGAATACATAAAATTCTGCTTAGACATAACCAGTGTTCCAAGTAGAAGTAACATCTGAAAAAGTAATATTTTTTTCTTGCTATTTAGCCAAATGTCATTCACTTCCAGAGATTATTAGACTAACTGGCATCATCCAAGAAAAAAGAAAACATCTTACCTACCTTGTAATGGTTTTACTAGATATCTAGGATAAATTTGCAAGAATTACAGCTTATTTTGTGAAATATTTTGTGTATAGATTTTTTTTTTGTTGTTGTTCATACTGATAGACAGATGATCACTGTAGATCCTTTCTAGCTGAACTGTTCTATTCTGTTCGGTCTTTTAACACTCAAGAGCAGTATTGAAACGTGAACTCTCGATCTTGTCCTCCCTAGTCAAGGGTTGCTCCCTACAGTGATCTCATAAAAATTCTCTTTTCTCACAGTGAAAAAAAGATGGTCTTTCTGTAAACTAGAACTGGAGAACAGGAACTAGGGAGAAAAATTATTTTAAAGAGTTATTTTTTTAACTTCATGAGGCACAGTAGCTGTATTTAACCAAAACTGAAGAACACAGCTGAATCAAAAACTGAAAGAAGACTTGCCTGTCTTTTTACAATGGGAGCAGGAAATTAAAGGAAAATACAATGGAACTAGCATTTATGGAAGTTTGCACTGTGAACATAAGCACCTAGGAGAGCAAGCAAATATTGATAGAGTGGTTGAATATATCTCTGTAACCTTGATGGGCAACAATACAAAACCAGGAAATGCTCTAGGCAATGTCTATGTAAAACCCACATCAATTGCTTGTATCAGTTAAAAAACAGAGATACATTTAAATTAGTGCCAGTTTGTGAGCACGCCTTTGATTGAATTCCATTTGCATTTCATAGAGAGAAACAAAAGCTTTCTGGGCCTGGTTCTCCATCGAGTTGTACCCAGGTGGCTGCCTATACACTTGGATTTCATAGGTTATCACTATAGAGTGGTTCCGTATCATAAGTATTTGCAGCTCCTTGTGTGGCTAGAAATATATTCCTAAAATTCAAAATACTAGGAGGATGGAAAGGCAGCATCCAGAAGCCAATCTGTGTATGTACCACGTTCCCCTCTTTTCCTTCCCCAATCCTCTCCTGGGACCACAGTTTAGCTGCTCCAGGCTGGACGTGCCGAAAGGAGCCAATTTATTGCAACCATCCCATCTAAAGTCATGGCCTGAATTTTCTATTTTCCATAGAATATAACTGTTCTAAAAATATCTTGTCTGCACTTCATTTCCTCGTCTTTCGTCCTGTCAGTATTGTAGCCTGAAAAGCTCAGGGGTTTTCAAGTAACTTTCAAGCAGCCTTTTCCCCTTTTCATGCATTAAAGGCTGCCCCTTCATTTCTCCACTTTACTTTTCTCTCACCTGTTTGTGAACAATCACTTCAGCCAAGCACACAGAAACAAGCACTGAGCCAAGGCATATTTGCCTTGGGTCAGGCAAACAGGGTCTGTGTGGCCACCCTTGGCCTGGGGCAGGATGAAAGGCCCTCCAGGCTCCCTCACGGTTTGGTGACACCCCAGCCAACCCTCCCTTCCTTAGGGAGCAATTACAGAGTCACCCACAAGTGGCTACAAATAAAACTCTTT
Source organism: Regulus satrapa (assembly GCA_013396955.1). Lineage (NCBI taxonomy): Eukaryota > Metazoa > Chordata > Aves > Passeriformes > Regulidae > Regulus > Regulus satrapa. The sequence continues at coordinate 762,137 of VWZN01013934.1, read as the reverse complement.
CCATAAGCTGAGAGAGGCTGTTTTCTCACCACCAGCACTCAGGACCTGTTTTCTGCTGTCTCTTACACTGGTGGGAACCCAGGGCACTGTCACACCATACGTTCTCTGGGTGCATAACTTCGCTTCCTGGCAGCTAATCCAAACTAGGCAGTAGTTTCCATGTGGGTTTTATCTTAAATAAAGAATGCAAATGCATTATCTTAAATAAAGAATGCATTATACTTGTCTGTTTTCACTTTTGCTCTGTGAATGGGTAATTTTAACTTTCTCTTACGCTCTCCTTGCCACCTCTGCATACTGCAGAGCAGTTAACCTAAATCCTCCTAAAGACAGCAGCTGATGACTAAATTCTACGGAAAAGCAATTTTAAGAACGGATGAATTTATAGAGACAATGTCTGCCTGTGCAGTAAAGATGGAAATGAACATGCTTCTAATGGCAGTGGAATGAATCTGTTTCAGTAAATCATGGGTGCCAAGCCTTCCTACACAAAAGTATGAAGCAGGCCTGAGCCCCCCTCCGCTGTGTAGGATGTCCTGTCATGACAGAGGCTCACTTAAAGCTACTCCTGGCTCCAGCTTAGAGAATGTAGCTGTCAGGTGCAAAGAGAGAAAGCAGAGTGAAATTTGCTCATTGAAGCCCTTTTCCAGCCTCCAGCCAAAAGATACCATCTGATACAATCCAATATTCTGTGGGCCAAAGTCAAGAGCTCCACATTATTGTATTGTAGAGTTCCACACCGCACATTTGCCTCTAGTCTAACTGGAAGGAGAGGGACTGGGTCTTAAACAGGACAGGAGGCTAAAGCCCTCTTTTGATCAAAAGAAAACTGTTTATCATATCAAATCAGTCATGTCTTCATCTCACATTAGAGAAGCCACATTAAAACCCTCAGCCTTATAGCTTAAATCCTTTAACTCAAGTCTAGCTTGTCACCTGCCCCCTTGCCACAGGAGGAATGTGCAGCCTTGACAATGACATCAGCTGCAAAGGACCCCGCTGAAGCTGTCCAAGGAAGAGCTGGGCATTGGCCAGCCCATTCTTCACCGCTGGAGGTGAGGACGTCAGACAAGTGTGGGAGCTCTGCCACCTCCGTGGCATGGGGCCAAAACTTGTATCTCCTCTCTTGAGGCAAAACAGAAAACAACCCACACATTATGGGTGAAATGGGGAGGAGAAAAATCCTTTACACAAACACTATTAAAATTGCTGATTTTTTACATTGCCTGTGTGATAAATACACTAAAAGTCTGGAGATGGGGAAAAAGTTTTGATGATCAGGTACTTGAGTGTTTGGTGTAAGCCCTTCTGAGCAGAGGAAAAAAGCTGTATCACGTCACAATATCAAAGGGAGTGTCACTTGAGAACACTTGCCTCATGTTAAGGAAACCACAAAAGATATATTAAAATTAAACCAAAAGGTGATTAAAGTTTAATCTCAAAACACTCCCTAGCCATTTTCTTTTTTTCTTTCAAGCCTAACAACCTTCTTTGAAAGAAAAATTAACTTCTGATTCCTGTCCCACCACTAGAATCATGGCAGAAAAATTTGGAAAATAAAAGGAGAGAAATAATTTCAAAATCTCATCTTATTTTTTTACTGCAACTTGGTCTTAGAAGACTGGATAGACCACTCCTCATTTGTACAGCTACTATGACTTGTAGTAATACTGCCAGAATTTACCAATGCTAAGTTTTTCCAAGTTGTTCAAAGATTAGGGATCAGGTGATACACTTTTTGTATGTACAAAGAAAGCTTTAAGCCATATTGTCATATATACAGAATAAAGTCCTAGTTCCCTTTTCTGTAATCCTCCCCCTAAAAAGCATATATCTCTTTTCTTTCAAACTGTTTCATTGTCCAGGTTATCATTTGGTAAATTTATATTGCAAACATGGCAATTTATACAGCAGCTTATATGTCCAGAACAGGTAAGTTCAAGGACAAAGTGACCACAGGTATATCTATGCACAATAAAAATATCTGGATTTAAGACTAGAAGAGAGCAAGGGTCATCACATTTTTCATTGCTGCAAAGAAAGAGATGTTATTTTTGTCCCTTGCAATATAAATGAGCTTAGTAGGCCCAACATGTGAAATACCTTCTGGACAGAAATGACTTCATGAAAAGATAGATGGATGGAACCACTGAGTTCATCATCATACGACCGCTTTTGACTTCTCTCCAGAGCATGTACTACTTAGGAAAAGAATGCAAACTGCAAATTAAACCCTCCCTTATCCTCAGCAACCTGACAGTCTGGCCCAAGAAATACTGCTAAGTCTGGCAGGCCGGGAGAGCGATGTGTGCATTGCACAGAGGTGTGAGGAACGCGGCCACCCCGGCTCATCTCGCAGGGCACAGCTGCAGGGGAACTGTACACAAAGAGGGGAAACAAGTGGCTTTCAGAGGAGGAGGTGTGAGAAGGGGCCTAAAGCAAAAATGGGAGACGATACTTTGCTTTCTTTCCATATCCTGCTGCTATTTCATCCAAGCATTTTTCATTGCCAACTTATATGAAAAGTGGTTTTTTACCAAAATAGTTCTCATATGTCAGAATGAATCCCTTTGATTAATGTAATTAAAACTGAGTGTGCTACTGAGTTTTTTCAAGCATTCTTCATCATCATTCTTTAAACCTGCCCTTTTTGCATTTTCAGTTTACAGCACCTTTACACAGGGATGTAATGAGCTGGAAGGGAAGATGTTCTACCAACATTGGGGCAAACACCAATGAAGCTTCTTCTAGGCATTTGCACCCTCCTTATCTCTGTGTCATTCATCAACTTTCACACCCTCAAACATTCTCTCTGCCTTCATGACAATTATTTTCTGTGTGGAGCATCAAAACCTTGGATACCTTGACCAAAATTCTTTTCTTTAGCTCTTGGTCTTCCCCCTTAGCAGAAGCAGCATGTCCCTGAATCAGACACAGAACTTCCCTAGCCTAAAGCCAATGTCTGAATAATCAATATTTATCTCCTCCAACTTTCTAGGTCACTTTCCCCCCTGTGTTATTCTCATGGTATGCAGGTGTACATGAGTCTGCTCTCAAATTTACAGTAAGATGAGAGGATCATCCCAAGCCCTCCAAGAAAAACACAAGCATGTTAAACTTCATTCTTCACATCTGAGAAGTTACAAAGAACTGAGATACCAGATGAGCATGTTGCTAAACCTAGGGCCAAGTTTAAACCTTGCCAGGCAGCAATCTGGCTGAAGAACACCACAGGGAAGGGCAAGGAGCAATTCCACCACCACAGGGCACAACTATTCCAGCAAAATCACAGTGAAGCCACAGTGTGACAGGCAAAAATGCTGCTCTGCTGGAATAACTTCTTTTTTTTCAGGGAACATCTATCAGTAAAAGAATTATTTTGCCTTCATTCACAAGGAATGAGGCAGCAGGTCTCTTGCCACAGCAGCTCATGGCAGCTGCCTCCACTGTTGTCCTGTAGGAAGCACAACTTAGGGAGGAATGACTTTGGATGGCATAATACCAGTCTGAGTAGCACTGTTTGAAAGCACAAGTTTTCTGTTTAACTATAACATAAGTTGCTTGCCTTTTTCAGTTGCTCACATCCTTTGCTTAGAGAAACCAGGGCCAGCTGCTCCATGATGGTTCTTACAAAGGCGCCAGAAGGCAAACTTTTGGAAGACACCACTCTGAAGTCAAAGAAAAACCATAATCAGAATTTTACTGGTAACATGTGAAAGAAATAAAAATGGCTCAATTTTAACAGTTTTCCAACCCTACTTAGTTTGTAGAGTAGCACTTATCTCTATTTTTAAAAAAATTCTTATCATCACAATACCCATATATTTGTGTAAGACATTTTATGCTATTGGCAGAGTAATATACATTCCAGATCTACTGAAGGGGATTGAGATACCTCTATGGAAATCAAGGAAACATTTTTTATCAACTAATACTCCTTTTTTTTATTTTAGTACTTTGCCTTATTTCATATCTGGTGGCCTTGATTCAACAGGCAAATTCAGATTAGTGGAAGAGCTTCAGTAAACCAAGTTCATATTTGCAGGATTGTTGTAAAAATTAGGGTACAAAACAACATACAGATGTAAAAAAAAAAAAAAAAAAAAAAGGGAAAAGCTAAGAGAGGAGCAAGATAGAAAAAGCAAGAACAAGGTCTCCTTATTTCAGTGAGTTTTAGGAAAATCAAAATGAGCAAGTGATACATAAATTATCAAAACCACAAGTCAAGGTATTTCTCATCCTAATCCAAAGAATAATGTCCTTGAATAATTATGCTGCGTACAGTCAGTCATGAAACCACTTTTTCACATGTTGGGCAAATTAATCAGATTCTCTACATATTCTGGCATAGAGGCTTCTTTTTCATTTAAATAATTGAAAGATTGCTTTGGATTTCAGCATTTCATGTGTCTTTTCAAAATGTAGTTCATCTTCCTTTTTCTAGAGACTGGGATGGTTTTGGTTTAACAAGCAGAAAAAAAAAAGAGAAGAATTACTGTAAAGGAACAATTCCATGTTACTGGGCTTGATTCTCATGTGACACAAATGAGCACTGATCCATTGATGCTAATGAGTTACACACTCCTACAACACTCAAAGATCTGGCTTCTTTACTTGCTGCCTTCTTGCTGTCACTTTTTGCAAGTGTTTTAGTCTGGGGCTTCCTTTCCCTCCTCCCCTCAAATAAACTGTATAAATATTCAGCTATGACCAAGCATGTAAGAGACGAAACTTTTTGATTTTGTATCCTCAGGTTTTCTTTTGAGCTGTTAACTATTACAGCCCAGTGGAAACAGCAGCAAAAATTCTTCACAGTCCTGTTGGTTCTGTGGTTTATTCTTTAGTCTTCCAGTCTGAGAAAGATGATGTGAAAATATTAGATTAGTTAATACTCAAATCCAAGAACAATTATTTGGGGAATAGCAAATATCTTGCTAAAACTTAGAATAAGTCCTAGAGATATAATTAGGAATGAGAATTCCCTAAAATACACTAAGCTTCCCCTTGAAGAAGGGACAATTCTGTTTATTCCACCCTTTGCTGTTTTCTGAGCATCATCTTTCCACCCAGAGGAAAGTAGCTCTTTTTCTTACTAATCAAGATCCTTCAGGAATTACAGAAAAAGACTCCCACATTACTTAGATATGCTTTTCCTGAGATCAGCTTGCAAAGTGGAAAATCTGCCTGGCTATATGTACAGGATATTTTGATCCCATCTTCCTTCTCCTTCTCTCCAGTACTTAGGTCGGCACAGATTAAGCATTTGGAATTTCGTATCTAAATCCTGGTCTTCTACACTCTGTGAAGTTTCCTTCAGATCTTAGTAGCTTCCAAACTCTGTGCCTGATAAAGGAGCTCCAGATAGTGTTATTTAGGTTGGTAACACAAAATACCACGAGATAATACTCTGTGGACCATGCACCTGCAGGTGGATGAGCCAAATGCATATGGGAGAGATACATAGGTGAAACAGAGCTGAGACAAGAGTCAGTGGTAATCAAGGAATTAGATTTATGTCCCAAAAGTGCTCTGCACTTCAGTGAAAGCTTCTCTCACATTGTCTAGTCTGCCTCTGAGGGCATCTCAAACACTGTCTGAAACCTGCTAGAGAACTGGCTCTCAAATACAGCCTTATCACAAACTGACTCAGGTCTTTGCAACAAAGTTATGTTTGTGTATATCAAGCTGTATACCACTGTGAACAGAGGAAAAATACCTAAACATTCTTAGAGCAATAATTAACCAATAAATTGAGATAGAGGTGCTTTTCCTCTGAAGTGTGTGCTGTTCTCTAGGATTACTGAAACTAAATATCCCTTGACACCGCTCAAAAGAAACCTCAACATCACAACCCAGTGTAGGAGAAGCAGAGGATTTAAGATTATAGGATTAGGATGTTTTTACTATTCTAATTCCTTCTTCACCAGTAATGTGTATATGTGGATATTCACCACAAATTATTCGCTGTCCTAGTTAAAAACAGTGGTTTCACTCCCTTTTCCCAGCAGGGAGGTGTTCACACCATAGCAGATACTAACAGGTTCTCTTGTTAGGGAAACCAAGAACAGGATAAGCAAAGACACCGACCTGGATAGTTTTCTTTTACTGCCTTTGGATTAGAAAGGACAAAAACCCCAAAAAACCCCCACTAAACCACACAGCAGCTGTATCACATACAGAAAGGGCACTCTTATGTGTGGAAGTTTCGAGCATGCAAGGTTTCTTTCTTCTCCATCTTCAACAGGCATCCCACAAAAAAACTGATTTATAAGAGGAATGGTCATTTTAGGAAAACAGATGCTTATAAATAAACCAGTGTTGTCTGTACTATTTTTCAAATGCTCAACCATGCAAAGCCTTGCAGTAGGCAAAAATCCCAGACACAGTTATTGCATCGTTTTCTTAGATAATAAATACATATTGCATATAATATATAATTTATTGTATATTATAGAAATAATATATCTTGAAAAAAATCCATAGACTTTTCAAATTCAAAAGCAATATTCAAAGAAAATGTAACTTTAGGAGCCTAAGAGGGCTAAGGAATAGTCTCAAGTATGAGACAATTTGCAGTGGGGCAGTTGATGTCCAAGGATGTCCACTTAAAAGCAAAATAAAGTTTTGGTCAGTATTTTTTTTTCCTTCCAGTAGCTGGGAAACAAAGCACAAAACAAATGACAAGTAAACATTCAGCCACAGGAAGCCATTAACAACAGTGGGCACCAATTAGAGCCCAGCAGGTATCCTTTACACCGCCTGGTGCTCTAGCTCCTCCTCAAATACTTTGGCATAACACTCACAAACTCGGGCTTAGGAAACAACAGGCTGTTTCATTTACTCTGCAATTTGTAGCCACATATTCCTGCTGATAGGCCCATAAACCTGTTTGTAGTCTTCTTCTGTTTCCCTTCAAGTTTGTGTCATTAGAAACGACAATTACTGTCTGTCCAAAGAGAATACTCTTCAGGAAAGAAAATAAAATTGAGATACTGTGATCCTTTTCCTCTTTGTCTCGCTCTCACTCCTTTTCAACTTTTCTTTTGGAGGAGAATGCATAACACAATGGCTCATGTCAGGCAAATGGGCTGAGAAAAATAAATGTGAATTCTCAGATTTTTGCAACAAGGACATTATTTTTTCAACTCACAGACTTTCCAGTAGAACAGAGTGAAAAGCACATTGTTCTCAAAAGTAAAGTCAAAGTTTGTAAGGATTTAAAAAGAGGAAAAAAATTCTAATTGAGCTAAAACCATTGCACAAAATACATGCAGTTTTGAGATTCTTATATAAATTGTAAAATATTCTCTATCTCCTGTCCAAAAAACTCAATAAATTACCCAAGCCTTCAAAGTCACTCATAGATTGTGCCTTACTTCTTCCCTTAGGGAGCACAGAGTTTTATTGAGATGTATCACAAAATAAGATTCTCGCCTTTACATTGAGATTGTAAAACAGAAAATAACAAAGCAGGTTGCAATCTCCCAAACCAAGATTTTACCAGCTTGTCATTGTTTTTATGAAATGAAAAAGTACTTTCATGGCATTATAGTGCTGCAAAAAGCAGAGGAAAGTCAGAGTCCGGCCCAGAGAACTGAGAAATCTTTTTAGTGAGTGTCACAATATAAAACAATATGAGTGAAATAACCCCTTCAGCTCCACTAAAGAACTTCTGTCTTGCAACCATCCACAGCCAGGGAGCTCTCATGTGCCATTTCTGTTTCTACATCACTGCTAGAAGCAAGTTAGCCAAAACACCATCAGTTGAAGTTTGATCGTTTCTTGGTGCTTTTGGCATTACAAGGCAACAAGGAAAGCAGACTAAAACTCTGCTAGTTCACAGCTTTCCATGTTTCTCCTTGATTTTCCTTAACTTTTAATATTTTTCCACTTTTTTTTGCTATTTAAAAAAAAATCAAGCAAACATCAGCAAATGAGCAGTTGACTTTCCACTTGCACTAAATGTTAAATCCCTGCTGTCTGTTGGCAAAGGTGTGCCCAGTTACCCATCTCTTTGCTCCCTCCACTGCCTGTGCTGACAGCTCCCACTGAACTCCCAACTCCTTCTCCTACAGCAGCATGACAGAGCTGTGCAGCCTCTGCATGCAGCAGCCCCCACAACCAGCACTGAAAATCATCTGTGACAGAATTCCCAGAACACCTCCCCAGTGAGTTTTGAGGAATAACCAGATATATATGCCTTGAGCGTTGTGTCACGTGTCTTGGTGCTGCTGTACAGGTGTGTGGTAGAGAAGTGTCCTTATCGTGCTCAGATATTGGCAGCCTAAAATCAGGAAAGATCATTGACTAACAACCCACAGTCCTTGTGTGTAGCCAGAGCTCACCCGTCCAGTGCTTGTGTCATGGGAAGTGTCTGGGAACCACGGAGTACTGCATCAGGCCTGAATCCTCACTGCTGCTGCTTGGCAGCTCAGCACTCCAAGGAGACTGTGTGGCCACCAAGGTAGAGGAATGCAGAACTTGTCTGATTCCTCTTGGCTCAGAAGGGAACCAAGTGCTGAAGGCTCCACATCACTGTTTCCTGGGACAGGAGCACTACGTGATGGAAGTGAATGCAACAAGGCAGGCACTGATATTCCTCTGCAATACAGAAGAACAGAATGTGAGGAAGCCTGAATAGAGGAAGCCAAACCAGTTTGCTATTGCCATTTCCACAGATCTAGACTTATCAAAGTACTGGACTGAGTGGACTCTGCTGATGTTCTACTCTGGGAATACATGTGAACTTAAACATCCTCCTCCACAGCTAAAAGACATTGTGGACATTTATAGGATGTTCAGAATGATGTTTATTTATTCCATTTGAGATAAGCCTAGACTGGCCTTTCCCAGGCACCAAACTAGTTGGGGAGTTTCACCACTACAATGAGATCTGCCACCTTCCTCTGTGGGAAGGGAGCACTTGTGCCTGTGTAACTTATCTGCATACACAGATTTTAGTTTTGTCTTGACACTTCTCAGGAGGAAACTTGAGACTCAAACTAACACACCTAAATACTGATCATCTGAGTGCACACGAATCCATATACAAAGCACTAATAAGAAAGGTGCTATTTGCACAACTGAGTGCATATATATATATATATATATATATGCAACCCTTTCAGCACTAAGAATACATCTTTGAAAACTACATCTTATACTCTAAGGTCAAAAGAAGTAGTGCTCCTGCTCTAAAGCCACCTAGAAATCAGGTGGCCCATCCAAGCCAGTCATCTAGGCTCCTTCTGTAGTCAAGCAAGAGAGATAAGAGTCTCCAGATTGCCATTTATCCCATTCTAGGATAGGTGAGTAAAACAGGTGAGATGAATCCCTAGCATGGTATCTGCTGGGGGAGGATGAGGAATTACTTCCTAGATTACTCCCTTAGGAGAGATACTTAACTTCTAGCAGCTAATGTTGAGAGGAATCCCATGATACAAGATTAGGGAGGATTATAAAGATTCACACACTTGTGAAAATTCCCATTATATTGGGCTTACAAAGAAAGTAAAAATTTAAATTTCCCATGCAAGCAATGCTATCTTACACTCTCCATCATTCAAAGTGTAGATCACTGTATCTATTATAGTCAGAGATTCATGGAAGTTTTGTGTGTTTTCATAAAGAAATAATGCTGTTCTATTTTTCCAAGAAAATGAGGTTCACATTCTGAATATTAAGAAATTGTCTAAATTGTCTAAGAATTGTTGCAGAACTGATTAGCTATTAGAGAACTGTTAGCTAATTAAATATGACAGAGACATACAAAAAAACCTTGAAACATTTAGTGGGAACATGTTAACAAGCAAAGGACAGATCTGTCAGTCCTGCCAAAGAGGAAAGGTGGGAATAGGTCATCACTCCTGAGATCAGAAATGGAACTTAACCCAGAGAAGGAACTTGTTTAGCTCACTGCTTCCATTCACCTGACACCGTGGTGCCAATCAGACAATAGTTTTTCCACATCTGCTGTTCTTCAGGACTTCAAGGTTCTATTTAGCTTTTGCACAGCATCCATACAAACAGTAAGAAGAGCTCTCATCAACTCTCACCTCAACACTGCCTCCTGCACTACTGAAACCAGTAGCACCATTTCTTTTTCTCCATGTGTGTGTGTGTGTTAGCATGGACAGCCTATAGATGTAGGTCATTCCAGACAACCAAATATCTCAGAAAAGAAAACCTGCTCTGCACAACTGGGCACAGTTTGTAAGGTTTTTTAAACCACTAATAGTTATATTAAATAGGGGAAAATATTTAATACTTAGATGAGATTCATACCTGGCATTCTCACAGATTAACTCTTAAAGAAATTGAAAAATTCAGGCTAGTACTAGTAACAACAATCAGTTTTTCCCTGCATGGAAAAACCAATGTGCTACTTCACAAGCCCTGAATAAACTAAACTCAGAAATAGGCTGAGAAAGGGGCAGACATTGCATTTATTGTTTTTCTCTGTTTATTGTCTACTGTCACCCCCTTTAGGATTTTCCCTTCTTTTTTTTTTTTTTTTTCAATTATTTACAAAATGGGGAGAAAGCATAAAGACATGATTAAATGACATTATGATTAAAAGCGGCTCTAAATTCTAGAAGACAGAGCCTGATGTCAGAAAGCAAGTAAAACAGCCTAAGATCTGCCTTTCTGTGCATTGCTGTGGCCAGTTGAGAAGATTCACAGATCTCTACCAGCACTACATTGATAGCCAGGTGTTGAAAAGCAACTGTCACAGTCACAACTGAAATGCCAGCCTACGGGCAGTGATTCACATCTTGTGTTTCTTGAAATGTAACTATAACCCTGTCATGCTAACAATCCCATGGAAATCCAAAATGGATGAGGAGGAGAGCAAAAGCTTTCATTTCCTGGTTACCTTACAACCATTTCACCTGTCTTGTCCCGGAGTGCGGTGCTGCATTCCAGTAACGCAAGCACTGGGAAGGCTGGAGAGGTGTGAAAAGACTGTAAAACAGAAACACCAGGAGACACCATGGAGATCATCAGGTCACCCACTACAGTTTTACAGCCCCAGTTTGCAGCCACGCTAGCTCACAGACAGCCAAAGCCCGGCCTTCTGCAGGCTGTGAGAGGAGCAAAGCAGTGACTCTGCTGGATACACCCACTTGCTTCCACTCTCCAGAACCTATCTCGTGTCTGTTCCCATACAGAGCAGCTGTGAGATTTGAGTTCAAAAAGGTGGTAAATTGGAAGCATTAAAGTCCGTCTTTTGGTGTATTGCTTCACTGCAGATGTAGTTTATAGGGGTTTTCTTGTCATACCTGCTACATCCAATGGAGAAACAGATGCAGGTCCTCCATTAGATGAGAATCCAGCTCTTAGTTTCTCCTGCTGTCACTTTTCCCCTCTTCCTCTTCAATATTCTGCAAATTCTTTTTTTCTGAAGAAAGTATCTGAGAAAAATTCCAAAATTACCATATTTAGTCCTATACACTTTCATTTTTTAATACAGTCCAGCATAACCAAGCCTGCAATCTTTAGGGTTTTCTTTTTGATTTTTTTGGGGTTTTTTTCCTCAAAATAAATAACTGTCAAGACTAAAACTGAGTGATTATCTGCTAACATACCAATGAATTGCATACCCAAGCTAAAGATTTTGGGTTTTACAGACTTCATCAGTACAAATTACTCCAGAGGACCAAGAGTTTCACAGCTCATAAGATGCATTATGGATACATTAAGATTAATGAAACGAGATGAATCTGGGAGCACATCTCTGTCCACATCTGCATTAGCACAGCACAGAACAGAGGAACCTGAACCTGCAGAATGAAAGTCAGTGCTGAGGACCCAGTACCCATTCAGTTTTATTTTTTTACTCTGAGCTACCTCTAGAATGGAACTGTGAATCAAAACACCCACTGGCAGCTGGCACACAGGAGCAAAGTACGTCCATCCATCCAACCTCAGCCCCACTCGTGAGCCCCCAAGTGCCAAAGGGGAGCAGCTGGAGGCTCACTTCAAAGTAGGGCTGAGGTAATTAGCTCTAAAGAGTTTTGCTACATAAATATTAATAATGATATTTTAATGTATCTCAGGTATTTCCAGTCTAAATTGGCTGGGATAAAGCCAATTTGAAGTTTGTCAGCAACCATGGTCACTTAATTAAATATGCTTATTTTCATCAGTGCTGCTGTTTTCCTGCTCTATACCCAAAACACTCCAGAGCACACCATAGACATGCAAACATGTCTGCAAATGAACATGAGTGAAATTAGACATCTACAGGCCTTCACAACAACAGAGCTGAGTTATTAATTTCTAAAAGTGTAACCTCTCTCACAGGTAGATCTTAGGCAGAAAAATAAATTGCTCCTTTTTATTTTTAAATCCAATTTAATTTCCGTAGTTATATTAAATCCATGTATATAGCTCACCATGGAAAACATACAATTTAAACAAGCTTAAGATACTAGAGGAGAAGAAAATGTGAGCCGTTGTTTCTTTTTTAGGCTTCGAGGCCCACATGACACTGTTGACAAGGCTACAAAAGTTCAACCATTTTGAGTGTGCATTTGTGTTGAGGCCCAGGTAGAGGAGGTCTTCATTTTCCAGTCACCCATGTATTTATTTGACATAACATATAATGGGAAATAATGCCCTGGAAGCCCTGAGCAATTATGTGTGAGGCACTCCTGTAAAAAGAAGCATTAACATACTTTTACAAATTGTTATGACAACTTAGTAATTGGATACAGCAACTTTTCCAGACCCATTGGCACATGAGTGTGGGAAGAGCTTGCCTGGAGGCTGCTAGTTCTGCAGGACAGTAGCTGCAGGCAATTCAGGGGACACTTTCACTGCCAGCTGTAGGCCAGGAAAATAAAGGGAAAAAATGCTTTGGAAGAAAAACCCTTGAAGAACAAAATATAAAAATAGACTTTTGATGGTTTGAACAACATAAAGCTATTGGAAACTGAACTGTTACATTAGATTTATTTAAAGAACATAAATAGCTGGTTTGATTTTAAAAGCACTTCGGCCTCCATTACCAAATGAAGGTTTTCTTGATCCCCAAACTATAACAGAATCACCTAAGGTTTTTTTAACATTTCCTAACAGTTCATGAGGTACATTTGAGACTAGGCACCAAACAAAAGGGTATATACAAGGATCTATCCTATTCCTTCCCCACATGCAACTCTCAGCTCTTGCTTAAAATAAACATTGAATTTTAAACTTGTACGAACTTTGTATTTCAGTTCAGTGTGACTTACGTTAATTCAGTCTAAATCCGCTGCTTACTAACATAAGCTTAACAGATGGAATTCTAAATTACAATTACTGTTAAAGACAAGGTTCTTCCACTGCAGTGTCTAAGTCAGTATGAAACTGACCTGAGTTTTAGTGGTAATTTTGTAATCTACATAAAGCCCTAAAGTACTCAGAAACAAGTATGCTACTATTGTTTGCATAAATAAAACAAAACTTGTAACACAGAGCAGCCTTTATAGCCCTTCCTTAATAAGATCCTGATAAAATACAAGTGAAAATACTCTCTGCTCAACATTTCCCTAACCTTTATCTATAAAGAAAAAAAGGCACAGATACTTTTCGAATTGATTGACACTTTCCACAAGACAAAATTAAGATTCATATGTCATGATTAAAGCAATTCTCTCCCAATGGTGACTGTGTCACTCCAAAAATAATTCAATGCAGTATTCCCCTGCTAAGTATGGAGAAAAGTGTTTCCTTTAGAAGAGGAAATTCTCTTAAGGAAGTTGTTTTAAGCTAAATAAAAGTTCAGGATGAAGCCAGCAAAAGGTGTGAAGGATTTCTCTTTGATTTCCCTGCTTGTGTATTTGGGCTCAGACACAGACTACATTTTATGCACATATTAATAGGATGCTAATAAGCCTACAACTCTACTTTGACAGGGACCTGTAGAGACAACCTGATATGTGGCACCAGATATAATAGCTGTCTTAAACAGGAGATTTATTTCCCTCTCACACAGGGGGTGAATCAGACTACATATTTTTAAATTTCAAGTTCAGATGAAAATGTCAGGCAAAGTTAGGCTGTTGTTTTTGTTGTAACATTTCTCAGTTAAAGTAAACCTTCAAAGAATTCAAATAGAACCCAAACCTTTGAGACTGAGTAGGAGCAGCTTTTGCTCTTCACTGGTAACCTTACATGCAAAATGAGGCCACTCAGTTGCAAACCCTCGTAAATTACTAGGTCATGAAAACAATGCTGGTATCAAAAGCTGAGAAATTGGCAGAATTTATTTCAACAGCTTGCTGCATCCCATGGAAAACTTGGAGAGAGATTCTATCTAGCTGTAAACTGCAGAGATATTTGAAAGTGAAATCTTCTTAAAACAACACTGAAAAATTTATAAAATATATTAAAAGAATAATAAAGAATAGTAGGTAAAAATAATCTCAGCCATGTATTTATCCTAATTTCTATTTCCCATTTAAAAAATAATCCAGAAATGACATCTATTATATCTGGTGCCACATATCCTAACATTTAATTTAACCACACATTCAAGAAAGGCTTCCATATACTTTCTCCCCCGAAGAAATTTTGTTTTCACCATTTCAACTTGGGGATTTTTTTTTCTTGAACAACAAAAATAGATTAGAACAAACTTTTTTCATCGTCAGGCACTAAAAAAGGCCTTTTGCTTGAACAGCACATGCAAAACGGAATTTTTAAAACATATTTAGAAGAAAGACAAAACAAACAAAAATTTTAAAAATTCCACAATGCACAGATGGTTTTCTTTTTAATTTGAACTGAAAATTCTGGAAAAGTGTGATTGTTCTTAACTGTTGACACAGAAACTTCTCCCATTTATTAACTGTTGCTTTGATTAAACTTTTAAAAATTTTAACAAGAAGTTGTTGTTTAAAAAAAAATTTATATGGCTTAAGATTTTTAAATATTTAAAAAATATATAGATGTATATGTTTCAATATATTTCAATATATTTCCAGTCTGGTCAATTGACAAGCATGTATGTATAAAACTACTGGTAAAACTGTGTCAAATATCTTCTCCTATCCTGGGATGATTCTCAGCTTCAAGCTTCTTTCTGTCATCTCAAGGCCCTATTGACAATGACTTCAGGCATCGACCAAAAAAAAGATAATTATCACTCATCAGTTGCTCTTATCTGTCAGCTTGAAGAAATTAATGCAACCTTTCTCTTTTTTAATGTGAAATAAATGAGTACAGTTCTGAAATTACAAAGTAGTTCATTAATTTGAAAGTTGGCTAAATGGGGTTCCCCTCCCCTTTCCTGTCATTTCTGCTTTGGGAGTTTCATCTGTTCACTTGGATCTGTTCATCTGTTCTCCTCAAGGGAGTGAGAGAAGCAGAAGCAAAGTGCCACCCAAAGGCTTCCCATGCCTGCATTGCAAATGGTTCAAGATGCACCCATGCAATTGACTTCAAAGGGCTCTCAAGAGAGCAACCCAGGGCATTCCAAAATGACGCACCTACGCTGCTCCAAAGGGGCTGCTCCTCGCTCACAGTCCTGCAGCCACCATGGCACAGCAGTTCACACCGAGATGTTCCGCAAGGTTCACCCACCCGCAGGATCCCTGCCTGTCGCTCATCCACCTGGCAAAGCTGGAAATCTGGCCTTGAGAAGACAAGTAGAAGGTCCAGAACTTTAGGCACCGGCTTCTCTTGCAGAGGGAGGAGGTCTAGGGAACATCCACAGTGCCTTGAAGGCTGTGTCTTGATGTTTGCCCATCTGATTACAGTGACAATGAAAGAATAACAACAAGTTAAGTAATTGCTATTACCTCTTGCAAAATCTGCTTTGGTTTCCTAGCTGCAGGACTTAAACAGCCAGGGTCAAAAGAGGAACATTTAAATCTTCACAAAGCAGGCAACCATAAAGCAGAGTTCAATCTATTGTACTCTTATGCAGGTTGCACACGGATATATATGCACATATGCATGTTGGTATAACACACAAAACACATACAAATGCACTGCTGGTCATATTCTGTACTGTAGGCAGTGAGATGTGAAGGGCACGTATGCCTCCAACCCTAGGGCAGCTGTCCTGCGATCCTTTGGGCGCTGTTCAGACAATGCTCCAAAGCCATTTTGTCTTCCTGGTTCAAGCACTGTCCTTAAAACCAGTAGAGCATTTATGACTCTCTGCCTAGGAGCTTCCTACATGTGTAAAAACAAGCTAGCTTTCTTCAAGTGGCTTAACAAACTTTCACATCACCCTTGACAGACTCAGTTCAAATTTTGACACATGGCAGCTGTTAAAGATCACATGGGAGTAACAGATATTTGAACTATTAGGAAACACATTATCTGTAGGTGATGGCCTGCAGTCAAAACAGAAAGCATAGCATTTCTGTGCAAACACAAGTTAATTTTGATCTCTGCTGTCAGGGTCCCAAATACCAGAGTGGCTGCAACAATTCCACCATTGTGGAAATTTGTGAAAGCTCCTCTGGGACACTGTGTGTATCCCACCATCACCAGCCACAACCCAAGTCCTGCTCTGCTGCCTCTCACCAGTTTTGACACCCTAAGCAAGCCATCTTCACCCTCATCTTCCTCCCTCCAATAGCCCACTCAGGACTGGTTTTTAGCGCAAGAGAACCCTCTCAGTATAAACCACATACAGGGCCCACACCAAGGTAATAACAAACCATTAGTTTTGGGAAGATGAGATCCTGATTTACCCTGAGGTCAAAGTGAGGAAGTCAGCAAGGAAACTAACCTTGACAAATTAATTTCACAGCACCTTAAAACAATGCAAGTTTGCTAACTGCCTTGACACAAACCCACACTTTTTTCATCGGTGGAGAAAAACTTTAGTGTCCCAGAAGAAGAATCTTAAAGGGCCTAGGAGCAGTACTGGCAACTGTATTGTTCTTTCTAGGACAAGACTAAATTAATTTTTAAAAAGAAAGAAAAAGAAAAGAAACTCCAAGATACAGCAGCCTAGCTTATTTGACTTGGGGCTATTTAGGTTTACAACAATCTTGCTTTCATCTGCATCATGGAAGTACATTTTGCCCTTGTGGAAATAGTGGATAAGTGAAACCCACAAAAGTAATTTTGTTTTTCCTGTGACAACTGTCCACATTTCAATCCAACATTCAAGCAGAAAACCAAATCCTAAATCTATTTAATTGTCTTACTACATCCCACAGATGTTAGCCATGTTTTACTGATCATTGTAAGGCTGCCAGTGAGAGGTGATGAATTTTGTCTACCTTGCCCTACATTGACTCTCTTTCCTTTTATTTCTCAATTTTCCCACTGTCACAGAAAAATAGGCTTGGTTTGGAGAAATTAGTTTAATTTTCTTACCACTCAGTTCAGAGTAGGATAATGGCAAATAAAGCCAAATTTTAAGAACACCTTTCCCCCAGCCACCTTTACTTCCTGGGCTTGACTTTACTCCTGGTTGGGGAATGGCAGCCATGGTCAGTTCACCACATGTTGCTTCTTCCAATTCTTCTTCCTTAGTGGGAGGGCTGTCAAACCCCCAACACAAAAATAATGCTGCAGGGTTACAAGCAATAGCAGAGCACCACACTTCCAGCACAAGGAATACCCCTCACCTCCTCCACTAGGGTAGTTCAGCTCTTACCTACTTCTTTGCAGTTCTTGGACATCTGTGAGCCCCCCAAACTACTGTGCTCCTGTGAGCACACAGATAATAATAGCACAAGATTATTCAGGCAGAAACCCCCAGTACAAAATACGAGCACCTGCTCGCAATGAGATCATTGAGATCACGGAAATGCTCCTGTGCCATTAAAACGTGAGTCCCACACTACTTGGACTACTCCAACAAGCCAGGCTGCTGAAGGCTGCTGCCAGGATGAGTCAACCCTCAAAAGTCAGCCAACAGGCTGCAGAGTTTACCCTGAGGTGAAATGTAAACACTCGTGCCAAGATATGATCCATTAATAGACAATAAGCAATAGTACTGTTTTCATGTTTCTTCCCCTCCTTTCCTACTCAACTTGCAAGCATTTTTCAGAAATTGGTCTGGTTTTTAATCTATGTTTCAGTATATTGCCCACATACTTTATGTACCAGAAAAATAGTACTTGTTCTTTAAAAACAGTCTCCAAGTAACAGCATACAGCTTGATTAACCCATTCATCTATAGAAGCTATGGAGTTAAACTGAATTTTCAGCTAAAGACAAAAATGAGGAAGCAAGAATAAGAACATAATAATATATTGCATACATTTAGCTGCATTATACTCTGCAGAGAAATGTATTTTAGCAGATATTTCTAGCAGTTGTTTAGACTATCCCACACCATATCCAAGCAAGTTTTCAAAGGCGAAGATGTAAGGTAGGAAATTAAAAGTACTGATACAATAAACTTAACGAAGCCCAAGCAAACAAACAATAACCCAAGCAATTTTTAAAAATCACAACAAGCCTGATATTGGGGTTGGGTTTTTCTAGTTTTGTTTTGGGTTTTTTAATAATAATGTTGGAACAAAAAAAACCCAACAAATCCCTCACACCAAACAAAATCTAATAATAAATGTAATGTAATCTGCAAGCCAGACTCTTGGCTTGGTATTCAGGAGTGCTGAGTTTGGATGCTACAGCATCCAACGGCTTTGTCTGAGGCTGTTCAGGGAAGCACTGCTCACACTGTGCAAACTTTCTGTTGTATATTCCCTCAAATATTGAGACTGAAGTTTTCAGAAAGAAAAAAAGAGAAGACTGTAATGGCTTCAGACACCTAGTTAAGCGGCTTATTTCCGAAAAGTGCTGATGACCCAGGAGCTCCTATTCACTTCAAAGTGTAGGATCTGGGAATGTTTGTTGCTTTAAGATTTATGGTCTCTCTTCATCTTAAATGAGAGATTCAAGAAATTACAGCAAATAGGTAATCTCCATTAAAATTAGAAAGAAGTGCTAGACTGATTTGTAGCATCTGTTCCAGAGACCAACACATTTGTGTCTTCACTGATCCTGCTGGAGGAATAAATAGTGTAAGGAAGCGAGGATACCCCAGGGAATGCTTTGCTAAGGAGCAACAGGGCACCCCATCACAAAATCCTCGAGCTGTCAGAAGCCACAGCACACAAGAGAGAGGAGAGGATGGGAACTCTTTCTTCCTGCAGACTAGATAGTAGCAAAGGAACAGAATTCAGCTCACAGCTCTGACTATATTCCTGTCAGTGAGCCAGCTTAGCTACACTGTGTAAAAACAGAATCTCAAGCTGGGCAATAACAGACCAAGATAGCATGTGGAAATCCATAGCTAAACAAAATAACACCATCAGGAGCAAAAACTTCCATTCAAACATGGAGAGAATTCTTACCATGTAGCAAAGCTGTTGTACAGCAAAGCTGACAGACCAAACCTACAAAACCTCTACATAATTCCCTAACATTTTGATATTGATAGCCACAGGGATATTGGGGACTTGGCAAATCATCAAAATAAATGTGTTATTTTACTTCAGGCAGGACTGTTCCCCAGTACTTCCTGAAAATATGGCATGCTTCACCCATGAAAGTTTTGGAAGGCTTTTTTCTCTTCTGAGGCAGNAAAAAAAAAAAAAAAGCAGCTGCAAAGGGTATGACTCCATAAAGGGATGTCACCATTACCAACCTGAGTGACAGACAGGAAGGAGATTTCCACAATTGGCATTTGGTGAATTGCAAGCTATAAAAACTGTGTGGAGATTGGCTGGGTTGTCTGCACTTTCTGGGGACAGGAATTTAGCTCTGTTACTAAAAGATCTTATTTTATTCATATTATTTATTTCAGAATGTCTTCCTATAACAAAGTAAAGTAAGAAAATAGAACAAATCACACTTCTCATGGGTTATTTTTTCAGTGATTGTATAACTAGAAAAGTGGTTTTAATATCTCAGGTTTCTTTGCACTTATCATTGGAAAAAAATAATTACCCTTGTAATTACTGTTACAAACAGTCTTCCTTTCACCTGATTTATTTTGCTTTTATTGTGCTTTTTTTGTACATTATTTTCCTTATTTGAACCTGCAAGTTTGCAAACGGCAAACCTACAATTGTTGAAACAATTAATGCATTATAATAGTAATAATGCTTCTATGCTGAAGTTGCACCTTAATAATCCTAGCCTGCAGTACCAAGCAGTCTGTTTTAACTGAACTGGAGAAAGAAAATCCTTTCCTGCACCAAGAAAGTTCTCAGAGAAAATACAAATAAAATCTTTTTGAAAAAAGATTTCTTCTTGTAGTTCAAAAATTTCATATGTCAATACTGGCTACCCCCTTCTCTCGACACCCTCCTGCTCCTCATCTTCACACCTTTTTCTTCTTTTGCTGTTCAAGATTTTGACATTAAAATCAGACATTGAGTTCTGATTTATCTTCTTTTGCACTTCCCTATTCAGCATGTCCTGAGAGCATAAATAGCATTTCTGTGCCTGTAGAGATCCTATTACATTTTAAGCTGGCAGTTGAGGGGATGGGAGAAAGGAGAAGTCTCACTAACTAATTTACACTTGGCAGATTGTTTTTGTTAAAAAGTGTACTTTCCCATCTTATATGTGTACACATGCACACATGTTTGTGTATGTATATGTGTATATATATATGTATATATATGTGTATGATGTATGTGTGTGTGTGTGTGTATATCTATATATATATATATATATATCTTCATCCTGGATAGATGGAAAATAAAAGGAAAAGGAGCTCAAGCTGTTTAACAAGTTGAAACTATTTAAATAATAAGCCCTCTGAAATATCATTTCACCTACTTGTTTTATTGTGATTATCTTTAAAACAGAAGAGACGGTCTAGTCTTTTATATATACTTAAGATATTTACCTGCATTATATAGTTAAAGGAAATTAAGTAATGCAACAAAGAATGCTTAACTTTCTTAGAATTCTGTGGACCTCTTAGGAGCACAAACATGCTAACACTTCTATTTGATGGAAGTATGGGTTGGATAAACCGGACATTGGAGCATTTAGGGCACAAAGGAATAAATATGGGCAAAACCACCTTGTACAGAATACAATCACTGCAAAGTACAGGCCAGTAGTAACCGCTTGAAGCAAATGTCCATTGCAGCAGCAGCTTTTCTTCCTGGGGAACGGAGAAGACAACAGAAGATTTAGTCCAAGAATCCTTTTCCTCCCTCAATTTCTGAGGAAGGGAAATTTTCTCCAAACTCATCCTTGAACCAACCTCGTGGGGAGAGTTGTATTTTCCAGCACCTACTGCTACTGCCGGCAGGCTTTCCAGCCGCAGAAGACAGGGTTTTCCAGCTGTGCGCAGCTGGCCGCTCCTGCAGAGCCCCGGTAGATGGCAACGTTGCCCTGAGCGTCCTCGGACACCGCGCTCCGTGCCGGGGCTTTGGGAGACGCCTGCTCCCCGCGCTGCCCGAGCCCCCGGGAATCCGGAGCAGCACCTGCCAAACAGCCATGCTCGGACAGAGACACGGGAAAAGGAGGTAAAGAGAAGCCACAGGAGCCATCTTTCTGAAAGAAAAGGACATTCAAACTAGCAGCGGAATTGCAGAACCATGGAATGGTCCGGGTTGGGCGGGACCTTTCAAGGTCATTTCGTCCAACCCAGCCTCAATGAGGGACATCTTCAACTAGCCCTGTCCAGCCTGTCCTGGAATGTTTCCAGGGATGGGAACATCCACCACTTCTGTGGGCAATGTGTTCCAGTGTTTCACCATCCTCTCCGTAAAAAAACTGCTCCTATATCTAAATTGACCCTCCTTCAGTTTGCAACCATTAACCCTTGTCTTTCTCGACAGGCCCTACGAACAAGTTTGAATACAAGGTGTCTCTTCAGTTGAGAGCAAGTACTGTCTCTGGCTCTACAGAATTCCAGCTGTCACACTGCTGCATGCACTGTCCTGCAAGTGACATGATGGATCCTGAAGTAACAACAAATCTCTTTCAGTTATCAGCAAGGCGTGAGCTGAGATCCAGCTGTGTCAAGCTGCACCCTGATGGAGTAAACACTAGAGCTGTATGAAAATATTGAGAGTATCTCACAATAGTCACTACAAAAGCTTTTTTGTAGAGTCTTCTGACATAGCATGTATTTTCATATGCCATCATGCAGATAAATACTATTGAATACCATCCCTCTGACATCCAGGTTGACCAGGGTGGACTTTCATTTGATGGACAAGGAAATACTCTACAATGAAAATTACCAAAGAGCTCCTTTCCAGCCTTGCTCTGCAGACTCTCCCCTGCTAGCTGATGAAAACAATGGGCACTGCAGCACAGTAACAGCAAAACACCACACCTAAAAAAAATCTTGTTTCCCTTAGTACATGGGAGGTTTTCTGAAGAGAGCTTTCAGCATTTTCAGATATACAGTTAGTTTTTTCTCTTGCCCACACTGACATAAACAAAGAATAAAAATAAATTCACTAAAGACTCAGGTGGAGTAACCACAGCTGAATGTCAGATTCCATTCTCTTACCAGTTAAACCAAGGTGCTCTACCAATACAGAAACTGTCTTGGCACCTGAGTACTGAAATGGGAGTATCAGCCTTAGGCAACTGAAAGATTTCTTTGTTACTTGATCAGAAGTCCTGAAATTCAGTTCTGTCTCTTACCAGGTGGTAATTCCACAGTTGCATTACCTGATCCATAAGGGCTTGTTTCATCACACCTCCTTCATCTTCCTCACTAATTGCTGATTTGGTATTTATCCTCTCTGCCATCTTTGATAGTCACCTTCTGTGGTTATTGTGTACTAAGATAACTGGTGTCAAAGAGGAGAAGCTGTGCAATTGTGGCAATGGATACCTTCGGGTTGTCTTTGCCAATACATAATTCAAACCATGAATGAAGCTAGAGTATAGTTGGCCACAGCACACTTATCCTACACATACTTAAATACCAAGAACATGCATCTGGTTCTCAGACATCTCCAGTAAACTGGAGTGGGAGTTCTGCATCCTTACTGACAAGTAAACACATCAGACACAATCTTTGCTGCACAGACCAGAATTGGGCAGCCAAAATTCTACAGGCTGCACCAGCAAACCACAAAGATGCCATAAATAACCTAAAAATCCTGCTGAAATGCAAGGTTTTTCGTTCCATGTGTGATGCAATTAGTATATCAGGGACATCCATACCAGGTAGGCAGCTGTAACTCATGACCTGCAGGTCATGGACAGCAGCTGGAGGCCTGGAGGAATGGCCTGTGGCAGAACAACAGCTCTGGTGGCTCACAGGCATGCAAGACTTGCTCAAAGTTTTGATGCAAAAAAGTAAACCATGTCAATTGGTTGAGTGCCTGTCACACATTTAAAAATGCACAAGATTTTATTGAGATATGAAAGAAAGCAATTCTTATGAGTATGGACTAAAAAGACCACAAACAAAAAAACCACAGAGCTTTTAAAAATGTTTCATTAATATCTCACTGAAATCAAGCTACTCTAGAAGAGCTGTACTACCTGACAGAAGAGGGTATCTGTCAGACCCTCTGTAAGCTTTAGGAAATGGCAAGTATTCCAAGCAAGCAGGAGCATAAAACAGTTCAGCTCTTTGTCCTGCACTGACATGTGACCTCAGACCTGGCTTGAGGAATGAAAGTATTCGTGTACCAGATACAGAAAAATCTTATGTTATTTAGCATATTTTATCTCTGGCATGTTGAGGTTTTTGGTTTATTCTAGCTGTCAAATGCTCAGCATCCAACTCTGACTAAGCCTGATACCTTTCTGGACCCACCAAGTTTGTAAGTGCCATTCCAAGAAACAGAACATACAGAAAGCCTCCTCTCAATCCAAATCATAGAAGCCATAGCTCTTGTGCAGAGCTCCAGAGGTGACACAAGCTCCCTCACCAGAGGCCAAGAGGCAACACAGAACAGTTAACAGCACATTCACTCACCCCTACCAAGTGCTATTTGAGATGAAGTCTGACCACACCTTTCTTGTAGGACCACATCTCTTGCAGGAGACTGACAACTGCAAAGGGAACCGTTGCCCTCTCACAAAAGTACCTGGCATTACTAACAACATTCCTGCACAACATCACTTCTCCCTCTTTCTCTCTCTGTAGTACAATTTGTTGCTATGAAATCTCAAGAATGCCAGTGATTGATTTTCAAAGTCAGTGAATATCTAATGTGTATCTAATAAGCAGCAAAATCAGGCAGATGTGACAACAAGCAAAACGACCGTACAATAAAAATGAGTGACATATAAAAAGAAGCTCAGTTTTGTTAAGACAACAAAAACAAACAACAAAAACATAAGCATTAAGTGCCACTACTTCCTCCTCCAGCTTATTTGCAAAATCCATCTTGCTGGTTAAACACCAAAGCACTGCTCTGAAGGCTCATTGCTCACAGTGGGAAGAATTCCACTTTCATTGCAAGTAATCCTTTACTACCAAGGACACGAGCAAGCACGCATAATCCTGGTGGCTCCCACCCTGTAGAAAGGCCTGCAGGCACTCGCTGTGTGGAGAAGAGTGGAAGGTAGCCTTGGCACCCAACTCGAAGCCCTCACCCTGCAAATATGAGGCAGCAACATTGCCTGGGGCGAAGAGCCACAGCAATAATACCTTATGGCATTGACAGTGCTTTGTAAGTGAGAGGGGTAAAGAGAGAAACTTAAAATCCAGTACAGTAAAAATAATATAGTTGTTATTATTATTAACTTAAAATACAGTAGCAGTAATTCCGCCTATGCCCGTTCTCCTCTCACTTTCAAATCCACCCTTTGAAGGATCCTGAGCAGAGAAGCAAAGCAAACCTTTACAGCTCTGTCAAAAGCAGCAGGGGGAAAAGGCACTGATTATGCTGTGGTTTCAGATGAATGTACACCCGAGGTACCAGCGAACAGCACAGGGATCTCCTGCCTCAGAGAGGACGAGGCTGACAGATGGTGCAGGTGCTTGTGTTCTCTAGAGGCAAGATGATGCTACTGAGAATTGTGTCTGCAGTGCAAGATTTATAAGGGAGAAATGGAACCATGCCATGGATTGAGGTATTCTGTTGTTGTGCCGTGTCCCTAAGCTCCTGTCTACTCCTCTTCCCATCAACCTTATTTTCCCATTTCCCCCTCCCCCGCTCCATCTTGCAGCGGCTCCCTGGTGACATCCCATTTGCCTTTTTCCACAGAGAGCTCCCCAGCAGCACCGCTCTGAGGCAGTTCAGGAAGCTCTCTGGAGCTGAGCTCACAGCCCTGCCTCCAGTGAACACACAGAACACACATATAGATAAGCCTAGGTGAAGAGGGATTTGGGTGGGTCAGTGGCCCTTCATCTCTTCCCTACCAAGATAGGTATGAGGTTTATTTCTGATCCAGCCTCAAATGGGCTTGAAGACAGTACAGCAAAAGTGCAGAAAGAAACAAAGAAGTAAGTAAACTACCATGAGAAAACGTCCTGATACAAGAAGACAGTCTAAGACTCCTTTTAAGTCCATGCAACTATCCACTTGCAAAGCTGAAGACCTTGTATGCAGTATATCTTATATCATGGGTTTCCAACCCTCCTGCAGCACCTGTCGAGGGTAATTCAACCTTGAGAAAGGCAAGGAATAAATCAACAGGTGGTTGTTGAAAGAAGAGGAAATTGCATGAGTAATACAAGGCTGGCCTCACACAAGAACGAGTTACAGTGTGCAGCATCTGGCATGTACACAAGGAAAAGCAGAAAAAGTATTCAACAGATGAACAATCAAAGACATATCACAGAATACGGTGAGTTGAAAGGGACCCACAAAGAGCCATGTTGGCATATGCATGTTTCCTTTATGAGTGATCCAACTCTTACCCCAAGTGAACATTACTGCTGAGAAGTCACTGTAAATGTACTACTAAATCCAAGTTGAAATCCGCCTATTTGTGTGCTAATGCTCTCAACTGGTCATCAACTTGTTGGATTAATTGCTGGCTGTACATGGGATACTGTGTTGAGCCCACACTTCCTTGTGTCAACATGGCTTCGTTCCTCCATTAGAATATGCATTGTCTGCTTTTTCTAAAGAATTGAAACAAAGACCCACAGAGAGCACACATTATAGTCCCAACCTCAGTACTTCATCTTTTACCCCACAGAAAAATGTTTTCGTTGTGCAAAAGCACCTGCATCACAACACATATAAATTAAAAGAAGGGTCCTAATCCACAGCAGTCAGAAGAGGGATGTAGGTGCAGTGAGGCAACACTTGGCACTGCCCGATTCCGCTGAGGTATTCAGCTCACAGAGCTGCATTTACAAGTCCAAGCCAGACACCAAAATCCAACAGAGCTGGGGCTTAAGGGCTGACGATCTTGCCCTCTCACAGAAGCACTGACTTTTTTCATGCCCTGGCTACAGAGGTGGGGAGGAAATAATTTTTAAAATCCAAAGTAACAAAGAAGTACCCCCAAAACAATGTTTCTCAAATTGGTGCTCAGATATTGCTTTCAACTTTTTTTGTAGTTAATTAGCTATTAATTTGTTACTATGTGTAAGAGCTGGGTTCTTTACAAGCAGAAACAAATTTTTCTGTCATCTCTCTGATGGTGAAAACTCTTCTGCAAAGTGGCAAACTTTGCATAGCCTACTAGTAGTGGTCACTGCACTTGCCCTCTGCATGAAGGAATTCACACCCACATCCCCTCACCTTCCAGGAGAACAACATAACAACCAGGCTGTTGATGACACTGGGGCAGAATTTTTAACTTATCTTCTAAGCCTATTAGACAAGGCAAAGAGGATGCTCATGAAGTAATAACTCTTCCCTAAGACAAGGACACGAACCAGGTGAAGAGGAATCCTGTACTTCATTTGTTCCTGAAGCTATCAGCTTTTTCTTTTAACTACAGTAGTCTGTCAAGAAACACTAATCCATAAAAAAATTTTCCCTCTTCCAAATCCTTGTTTTCTTTCTCCTCATAAACACACAGTTTCTCATAGACACTGCCTTGAAAGCTGCCCTTGAAACCCTAAGAGCTGTTTTTGAAACTGGAGTTCCACAAGTCAAGATAGGACAGTGTTTCACAGGGAAAAAAAAAAAAAAAAAAAAAAAAAAAAAAAAACACAAAAAAAACCACCCAACAAAAACCCCACATTTACTACCCATGGCCAGGCAATAAGAATACCATTCAGGCAACTGTTCAAACTGTGGAAAGAGACCAAGTTATATGATCTCTATTTGCTCCCTTCCCACACACAGGCTCCCTGGCATACCAAACACAAGAAAGACCCCATTAGTATGCTCAGGAGGTGAAAACTTGGGTTTGCCAGCCTTTTACCAGGCAACAGGGTCAGCATCAACCAGAACATGCCAACGTGCAGCCCAACAGGCTGCATAATTAGGCAGGTTCTGGCATTTTCCAGTGGTCACTGCAGGAAGCTGTCGTAAAATCTCTCACAGCACAGCATAACAAGCTTCTAGAAATACAACCAGGCTGCACAAGGAGGAGCAAAGCCTGAGCAGTAAGTGATGTTGAAATCACTTTTTAAAAGGCTGTATGAGCATATAAATAAAGGGGGATGGATGAACTACTTCATACTTAGCTTCAGTGTGGCCCCACAACCGTCATGTGCAGGTGTGTGTGACATTCTCATGGGCTTTTTTCAAAGAGGAAAAAGTGAACCCCAGCACAGAGCTGAGTGAATAAAGCGGCTCTATCTGTGCAGCCAGTTTGTCACCTGCTACCTGAGTCAATTAGGGGAAGAGCTGGGACATCCTTTTTCTTTGGCATTTCACAAAGGTTTGCCAGCATTCTCAGCTCAGTCTCCTCTTTTGCAAATTCCAACAGTGACAGCCTCCAGCTATTGCTCCTCCAGGCTGAGCCTTTCCATCCCTTCAGCCTGGTTCTGACCTGAATTTGTATCATTCTCCCAGGCATCTGAGCACAGATCACTTTCCCCAGAGTTGTTGCCTCAAGCTCTTGTCCTTGTTGTAACCCTGACCGGAGGCATGAGATGCACTGGTGGTGTAGAAAAATCTGTTCCTGCAGCCACTTCTCACCTCCTGAACCCAGAAGGCAGCCGTGGTTCCCAGAAAAATTCTGCTCTATGCTTCAAGCCCTCATTTTAAACATGCTTCAAACTGAAACAGCCTCAGAAAAGAAAACCAGAACCTGCAACGTTCAATTTAATAAGACCTTTTGAGAGTGTGTGCAGAGTAAAACATCCTGTTTAATCTATCATTTGATCAAATACAGAAGGCTTAGGAAAAAAAAGGCTGCTACTGGACACAGAAATGCAACAACTTAAATGTCAAATTCTTGCTGTAAAGCACAGAGAAGTTAGAGTAGTACCAGTAAGTTATGTTAGTAATTGTGCACCAAAATCAGTGCACATTTTTATCCTGAAATTTTTCCTGAGAGCAATTGAACTATTCTGCTTTTCAGTGAATTTTCAAAAATATAGATATTTTTGATGCACACACCTGGAACAGAATCTATTCTCTCTTGAAGTGGTTCAATGGTTAAAAATTAGCACCAGTATCTAGGAGACATCACACAGTTCTAAATACATAAAATACTTCACCCACTTATACTTTAATCTGGATTAGAGCATGGCCAGTCAGTGCTGCAGTACAAATACTTGGCAATAGCCACAGCCAACTGCCATGCTAGAAATATATTAGGCAGAAGAGAAAAGAGAGCTGCTCATCTCATGCACATTTCATGTCAAAATATATCATCTGTGACTGCACATCACACCTCAGCATGGCTTTGTGTGGAAGATAAACCGCTCTGATTTACAGCATTATATATGTTTGCTAAATGCCTTAATTGCCCTGTCTTCTTTCAAAGTGGGACTTTATTATTAGCTTTCAGAGTATGCTGTGTAAGGCAGATAATTTTTTTTCCTAATTCTTTATTAAAAATCTGTATTTTACTAATATTTCTTTGAATGAGAAGAGTGCTTTACCTCAGCATTCAGTGATGAACAGCCACAGTCAGCTCCTTGTTACTATGGCAATATTACATAGGAGGTACAGAAACAGACTGATGCTTTTATCTTCTCCCTTTGTACCTAGAATATGCTCACTTCCCCCCTCCCCTTCTTTATTTTTGAACAAAACATCCACAAAGAGGGATGATGAACCATTCAGAGAATCAAAAAATATTAACTTTGTTGTTATATTAACTGAGAATAAATTACAGGTCTATGAATGAGACATAAACACCAAATATCTTCACATACGTTCTTGTAAACAGTGTTTGTTGTTTGTTTTTTTCCTTGGGAAAAAAATAAAAATAAGAAAGAAAAAAGAAGCCTTAGTAACCCCCTCAGCTTGCTTCTCAAGCATAGCTGAACCCCTCTGCTCTTTAGCTGTACCCAGGCAACAGTGAGAACAAGGATCACTCACTCGACTGGCTGTTTCCCCTGAAAACAACTAAACCAGGCAATGTAGACACATTTGTCTGTGTCAGCTGCAATGAAATCCCATTTTTCATGTGACCCCCCTCCAAGAGGTAACAGAAACAGGCTCCTGCATGACTACTAACACCTCCTCATCTCTGTTCATTTGTTTCTAACCAGCAATGGCTTAAGCCCTCCGCTCTAGCTGCCCTCAAGGTTTATAGCAAAACATCTCATTTGCATCTCTTGATTCCGCCCCTTGTGGAAGCTCTCCCTGGTTGTTTCAGTCAAAGCAAACCGGATCAGGAAAGGTTTCCAGCTCACGGGATGTGAGGTTTGGGAGGCAGGCGTTTTAAGCGGATGAGTCAGCTGAGCCAAGGCAGGAGCTTTGCCACAGCTGGGGATCAGCCAGTGGTGGCACAGGGTGGCTACAACCAGTTTGTTGAGCTCCTTTTGTTCTGCTTACTATCTATATTCACCCACCAGAGGTTAGAAATGCAGCTATTGCCTTCAAATTTATTTTCAGATTCATTAAAAAAAAAAAAAAAAAAAAAGACAATTTTTTCCTAAAAATCATCTCTTCAAACACAGGACAAGTATGCTTAGGATTTCTAACATGATACACTCCACTTGCTCATTCTGGTGAAAGCACCATTTGGCAGGTAACTTTTTGTAACCCATGGTTCTACTGACATTTCAGTACTGCCCTAGACAAGCCATTTTTCTTTCTTCTTTGTTGCAGTCTATAGTTTTGACAGCTACACATTATCAGTGTATGTTCCTCTGGCTTTCTGCATTTTAAAAATATCTTGCCACTGGAGGTAGAGATTTCTGATTAACATACTTAAGCCTATAGGCCATTGGTTTACTCTTTCAGAAGTTTCATTACATTCTTAGACGTAACCTGCATAACCCAAAGAACCCACAAAATTGGGTTGCAAAATTTTTTTGCAAAATTTTTATCTCAGACATCTGAGAGAAGCAATATGTCAGCATACATTCCATAAGCACTCCAGAAAAAGAAAAAAATATTACATCCCAGCAGTAAATTGTCATGACCCATAACAAGGTCACCAATAGGCATGTGAATAATGTATCTTGCACAGTAAACTTTCCCAACATGCCAGGAACCATAAAACAATCCAAAAGGCATTGTAAGCATCAATATGAATTCAATACTTGCTGTTTCACAGTAATCACACCCTGCAATATTGCCAGTTTAAATTAAAGGTATCATGGTGATCATTAAGAGTATCTGTGTCAGACTATTTCCTATTTTGACAGAATCTTTTCTAGCCCTGCTAGGAAAAAATAAGAAGCTGTGAGATTGAAAACAATAGATTAATGTTTTCCATGTACTTGAAATTTAAAGGAATTGCTTGCTAATGGCATCTTGGGCATTATCCTTGAGATACAATTGCCAAGCCTAATTATTTCTACCCTAAAATTACCTGAGAGAAGTATACATACATTTTCTTCAAAGCTAGAGAAGCTTAGTGACCACTATGAATTGAAAAATATCCATTTTCCATAGACCACATGGTTGGATACAGTGAACAGTACAAAATATCCTCCAAAGAAAATATCCAAACAACAGTACAAAATATCCACAACCAGTACTTAACTCCAAGGCACCAGCATTCTTGTTTAATGATGGTCATGCAGAGTGTTTGTGCCTGTCCCAAGAAAAGATTTCAGGCATTGCAAACTGATATGTGGAAAACACATCGATATGCAAGATGGACCACTTGGTTAGAGGCTTTAAATTTACTCTCAAGATCTGTTTAGCACTTGACAAGGTGGTAAAAGAATAAATCCCAGTGACAAATAGCCCCCACAACAGTCTCACAATAACATTTACTTATTTAACTTTATTTTATTTAACTAATTTTTCTGTCTGCTTAGAACTTTGCACTTCAGGGGTGAGGGTGAGAAGGGGACAGAAGTTTAGCTCACTCTCAAGAGCCACATGAGAAGTTATAGGAGTGATTGCTGCAGGAGAAAAACACAGGGAGGACAGTATTATATGAGTACATTATGAGTATCTATTAAAATGGCTGGATCTGTGTTAAGATCTTCACATACTAGGCACTAAGCAAACAAAATGCTTTCAGAGAACAGAGCCATAATTACTACATGGGTTGTGTTAAAACAAACAAACATGACTTCTCCCCCCCCCCCCCCACAAAAAAAACAAA
>VWZN01013934.1:709811-722010 GCA_013396955.1 Regulus satrapa | reverse complement strand
GGGGGGGGGGGGGAGGGTTTGTTTGACTGGGGTTTGGTTTGGGTTTTTGTGATATCCAAGACAGCAATTTCCTATCTTTTTAAGTACCTTAGACAAGACAAGAACAGAGGTTTGGTGAGGTTTCATGGAGGAGGAATAAATAAACATATTTCCCATGGATCCAAGATGATTACCACCGCTCCAAAATTTAGCCGTAGAAGTCATGGCATATAATTTCTACAGCATTTACTTCAAAGCACTGTTTTAATTAGGGTGCCAAAACTTTATCAAAAAATGGGTAGCGTTTATGCAGCGCACAGGGACAGATCTTCACCTATGGTTCATAAACCTGTGTTTCCACACTATCATAATGGGTATTACATACTGTGAAGATTGCCCAACTGTGAGCTCTTGGAATACTCATACACAGTAAACAAAGACAGAATGCAAAGGAGCAAAAGATACAGGCACAACAACAGAGTGTGTGGTCTGTATGCAGATGGAGGAAGTAAACCCTTAAACGTTCAGGAGGGTGGGGAAAAAAAAAAAAAAGGAAGGCACATGACATAACTAACAGACCAAAGTGCATACAAAAGCATACCAGTACGTGGAACTTTTGGTACTTGAACCCATTCTCTTGCAGTGATCTAAGTGTTAACAGATGAGTGTTAACTTCATCATTTACCATAGTGGATAAATGAATAAATGTTGAATAACCGACGTCATTCTAATTCAAGTCTACAGTGAAAGTGATTGTGTACCACCAGAACTGGTGGGTGAAGGGCAAAACCAGCTCTGGACCAAATGAAGGCCTGGCTCTGAAGCACTAGTGGGGTGGGGTGGGGTGGGATGGGATGTCCCCAGTCAGCTGAGGTCAGCAGCAGCAACTGGGGAAGGGGCAGTCGCGTCCAGGATACCTACACACATCCTACTTCATCTTCAATGCAAGCTGAAAAGTAAAAGGAATTAAAAATTCACCCAAGGGTGCCCCAGCAACCAAGGGCCGGGGCAGAGCTGGAAAAGCTGTCCCTACATCACACAGCACTAGCGAGTCTAAGCGCCCTATCACCAGCAGGGAGGATGCCTCCCTGGCAATTTATTGTTACTAATCAGTTAAAATGTGTGGCTTAGTTGGAAGTCTAGCTGCAAAATGCTGCAAGCACTCTGTACACAGCTTCCCCAAAAGGAAACTTCCCCATTTGTTGCTGTTTTGCAACATACATTGAGATTTAATGGGAACATATTGTACCTCAATTTTTCTCTAGCCTGAACTCTGAATACTAAAAGCACTGGAGTTTTCTCCTTCCTGACACTGCAGATCACATATTTTCAAAGCCATTCCTTCTTCTAGATTTGTGGATCAACAGGAAAAAAAATCCAAACCAACTCAGTTTTGAACACACATAAGTAAGCACATCCATCCTGTGCAAAAAAGAACCTCCTGCAATATAATATCAACTATCAAACATTAAAGATACAACTTTGCTCCAGAATAACTGGATAGTTCTTAGCTGAAGGAATTAGAAATGAGAACCTCTTACTGGATCCAGGCAAAGTGTTAGAGTACTTGAATCTATTACCAGCTAAGTCAGAATGAACAGTTGACTAAATACTAAAAGAACCTTTAAGGCCACTTCTGTAAATCTATTAAACAAATTTGGATATAGTAATATACACACATTTATGCTTTCATATTTATTCAGGTGCAATGCTGAAATTTTCAGCCCACTATAGCTGATTCCTAAATAAAAGTGTATTAGGCACTTTTGAAATGAATTTATTTCACAAGTTTCATTTATACATTAGCCATAAGCTCTTTTAGTAAAAAGTATTTAGGTATGAAAGTTAAAAAAAATCCATTTAAAATACAACTTTTAAAATGAAATCCAACAGGTTTTAAACATACCTTTCACATTCTCATTAAGTTGTTTTCATAAGGCACATGTATAGACATTTCAAAGGAACAGTTAATTAGAACCTTTCAAATCTTTACAATGTTTATAAAACTCTGTCTTTGGAAAAGCATACAATGGATAATATACAAACACAAATAGCACATTGCAAATTTTAGACAGAATTGTAAATGAAATCTTTATGCATACTACCCAGACACTGACTTGCCTCCACTGGGGAACAAACTGTTACTGGATACAAAGTAGTGTTAAGACTACTCTGCATTAAGTGTTTCAATGTACTTTCTTGCAAAAAAAAACCCCTGGAAGTTCCAAGGTAAACACAAATAATTCTCCAAATTTATTTAAAAAACTGTTTCTAGTAAAAATTACTAAATCTCCCAAGTGCAAAAGGCAAGGAAAATACTAAATTGCTACTGGGTATTTCAGAAGTGGAAAAAGTAGAGTTTTTTGAGCAAAATTTACAAAGGAAAAAAGTTGCCTTTTAAAGCGGACAGTGGTTCCTGGTTTTAATTTACCCTAGACAGGATGAGAAGCATTTAATCACAGCATCCCTTTAAAAAAAGAAAAAAAAAAGCCAGTTAAGACATTTGTTATTTTGTTTACCTAGAAATGTATAAATATTATATTTTATACATATATATATTGTTATCTAGACCATTACTTATTCAGAATCACAAGTATGGCAGAAACTAAAGACAGGTATTATCAACAGTTGATCAAATGCGGGCAGGATCCGTGTGTGAGTGCCTCCACCAAACCAGCCCAAGCCCAGGCTCAAGCCTGGCTGGTACCAAGGGTTTACCATGCTGTCTGCCTCGCAGGCCATGCTGAAATGCAGACACACGTCAGGAGGTGCTCTGCAGCTCACTGGGAGGCTGAACAAAGGGCAGAGCCCCATTTCTCAAAGGCTGCCCAGCAAGGGCTCAAACTGAGGAGCGCCCAATCCCCAGCAAGGCACAGCTGGCCAGAGCTGGACCATCACAGTGCAGGAAATAAAGCACAGGCTGAAGGCTTTGAAGTGTGCACTGATAGTGCAGGATGGAGAGAGCTGGTTCAGCCTTATGGCTTGGAAGATGTGGAGGGTTCAATTTTTTCAATCAAAAATAATGTTTTCTGACTGTTGCAGTCAGATCACTCACTTTAGTCTCCTTTATTTTTACTTTTCCCAGAAAAGTAACAACTTCAAGGAGTGGAATTTGTTTTCTGTTGCTAGTCAGTTTCAAAACAAAAAGAAACATACTATCATCACTCCTTAAAGTCACTCAGCTGCAGGGGTTTTGGTTTTGTTGCATTTGTTGTTTTCATTTGGGCCTGGTTTGGTGGGGCTTTTTGTTACCAGGCCAACAGGAGAGATACCATTAATTTAGAAAAAAACAAACAGAAACCAACAATCCCCACCCCAACAAACCCGTGAACAGCTAAAATGTTCTGAAGAGCACATCATGAATAGAGTTAAACCAAGGAATGATAATTTCACGAAATCAAGAGAAATATGTACTTTAAGCAAATGACATATTATTATTATCTGGCACTTAGCATGGTTTAGATCATTGTTCCCATAAGAAAAGCAGTCTACACAACAAATTTATACCATTCCACATAAGCAAGTAACTCAGTAATCCCTAAAGAAATCACAATATTACAAAAAGCAGTCTATATAAAATTCAGTTCTTTGGCTCATAAAATCTAATAGATGAGAAAAAAATAACCCCAAGAAATTAACTGATGCATATAACCTAATGTTTCTCTGCCCAGAACTTAGAAGTATTGTTGGCAGGAGAGACCAGAAGCTTAACTCGCCTTCTCTATAGAGAAAGCCATTTAAAAAAAAAAAAAAAAAAGAAAAAAAAAGAATGAACCTACTGAGACTGCCCCATGGCCACTGAAATTATAAGAATTCAGAATACTACTTTTGACGGGTTAGCCTGAGTTGTCAGAAATACTAAAGTGACAGTTGAAGCCTGAGTTCAGTTATTTTATTCATTGTTATTATCAACAACTATCTTTAAAAAAAAATCCTTCCCAGATGAAATCTGAACCTTTAAAAAAACAGTACAGATTTTATTTGGCAATGCTACAGAAAAACACCAGATGAAATGGATAGACAAATCTTTGTATTCTTCTTCCCCTCACCTCTACTACAGCAAACCTCATTAAATTATATCGAAGTGCATAATTTTAAAAAAAACCCAAACAAAACAAAACAAACAAAACCCCCCACCACTGTCAGGAAGACCAAACTGCATTTTACATGAATCATACAAAAAACAGATTCTTACATTAAATTTCTTGCATGTGTTTTTACTATGTGTTTGGTCTGCTTTCATTCCCTTTTTGTATACACAAGAATGAAAGAAAAGAGAGGAGCTTGCCAGAATGAAAATAAAGACAAAGCATTGCCTTTGGTCCTCCTAAAAATGATGGAGGAATTCAGAAAAAGAAACACAAGTTGCCACTATGTTGTTTGTTTGCTTTTAACTAGGACCTCAGAACCATAAGTTACCTCTAATTTTAGTACCAAAAAAGTCACTATTGCATCACTGTATTGTTATATCATTTGAGACATTATTTAAACAAAACCTTGATTAATTTTCAGTGGTGGAAACAAGAGAGAAATTTATTAGAGAAAATGACTATATATTGTACTTCTATTTAACACTTATATTAAAAGCATGACTTCTCAGTTCAGCTATGCCATTTTCTAAAAATTAAAAGAAAAGGGAGGATGCTATATTTTTCCACACATGTAAAGTACTTTTTGTCCCTCCCCACATAAAGGTAACAGACTTTGGTTAAGATGGAAGTTTTTATGTGGACTCACCTTGCAAAAGGAATATAAGACAGACTATACCTGAAAAACAAGAGGAAAAAAGTATATTTCCAGAGTGCTCATGTCTTTCCTAGAACTTTAGCCCAGCATTAGTAAAAGCAACCTGTTGTAACAATATTTTAAACAATATTACCTATTCAATTTAATGCTTAACTGAGAAAAGATGACATGTTTGGACAAGAACTAAACCTAGTGACATGGATTTGGTAGTTTACATTTTCTTTTTTTTTTTTTTTGTTTTAAGTAGTTCATAACTTCTATTGCACATGAACTTAAAAAAAAGACCTATTATTGCCAAATCCAAAAGTAATTTTCTGAGTAAATGGAATTCAAGATGATAGAGACAACTTTTTCTGGTTTAAAAGACAATCTAAATTACTGTGCAAAATATACATCTAACCATATTATTTATGTAACTAAATACAGATACATGCGGTAGGATGAATAATATTCCACAATTATGACACTCAGCTGACAATTCTATTATTCTCTGAAACTTGCTTCTCACAAGCCTCCAGGCAGTGTTCAGTTCTCATGCCCAGCCTGATCAAACCCCAGGACACTTAACGAATATGAACTGTCTGCTGCAAACACAGCATAGTCTGAGCTAGCTGCCTTCCCTCTGTGCAGCGCAATGCCTAACAGTCCCTGTCCTGAACAAGGTTCCTTGTCCTCAGACCCACGTTCAGTACAGACTCTGTGTATTCAGAGCAAGTTCAAACAAGAACTGTGGTCACCTTGGGTTGCCTGAGAGTGAGCACCAAGTAACTCACCTGGGATAAGGACACAAAGCATGTACCTCTGTGGAAAAAGCAGTAACTTCCAGAACTTCTGCCAGGCTTGCAAGCATTCACCTGACTGCACTCACACACTGCCAAACGCAGTCCCTGAGCGCACTCACGGTCATCACAGCACCTGCTGCACTGAATTCACCCTCTCACATCCACCCACACTCTACCCAGTATTGTCCCGGGGGCAGGACAAACCCTACGAAAATGGTTTTTAGTTTCTTTCACTTGAAAAATGAAAAACTAGTTAGAATTCAAAAAAGAAGAGTATACTGTTACTTTTACAACACAGAAAAAGAATGACAAATTTTTTTTTTTGCATATGTATTCCTTTCATAAGGCTTCAGATAAGTTCACACATTGCAGAATATACTCCAAATTACCATTTTTGCAAGATGATTGAATACAGATTTTGCTGGAGTTACACAACCTAGCTGAGAAAAACAGATTGAGGCTAGCATTTGGGCACACTTATATGTGAATCATATATATACAGGTTTATAATTATGCGGGTGTAGGGGCATGGAGAAGAAATTAAAAGGAATTTTAAGAATCTTACCAGGTCATTGCCAAGAACTGCAATATGCAGAATAACATTGCCAAGCCTTTTTTGTTCCACTAAGCAAAAATAAAGCAAATACTGCAAGTTAGTTACTTCTGCACCACACCAGTCTATACTGCAAACAACTGGCACAGACTGTTCAATCAAGAACTGAGCTGACTGATGATGCCTGAATTTCCTTGTCTTAACCTGCTATTTCTTTCACAACACCTCTCCATTCATTTGATCCATCCCTCCATTAGCATCATGCTTTGTAAGCCTTTTCTAGCTTTGGAAAGACCTAACAACATCAGTTTTAACACTCATTTGCTATACTGCTCACGTCACTATACTTCTGCAAATATAGAAATCCATTCCAGTGACATATTTACTTCTATGGAATGCAACAACAGTTAGTTTTAAACCAAGATGGTAGAATATACTTCTGGTATTTTCCTGTTGTCTTAATATTTTGCATTATTTGTATTATTAATATTTCTGTATTATCAAAGCTTAATATTCTGCACCCATGGCTTCTAAAAATGGCTACAAACTCCCTGTTATTTTCTGACATAAGCATGCATCACTAAAACAAAACAATATTTGAACTTGCTTTTCTTAGTTTTTATTCTAGAGGTCTGCAGACTGAACCTGATGCTCTGGATTTTTCTCATTTTTTTCTCATCCACATCACATGCTGGTAGAAGGATGCATTTGCTTTACAGCCAGCAGGCTCATCAGTCCACCTAAGCTCAACTGCAGCCGACAACAGAAACACCACACATGAGTTCACCTTTCCTCCATCACTGAACTGTATCCTACAGCTACAATACAACTAATTAATTAATACAACTAACCATTGCTTCTTAAAAAAAAAAAAAAAAAAGTATTATTACTTACCCAGAATACAGCACACAAAGTCAATATTAGGCAAAGCTGGGGTGCGAAGCAAAGACAAAGAAAAAAATGAATACTCAAATACACAAGGAAGCAAGTACAATAACCATTTCCATGTTTTCAATGGGCTATCAGCACTTGAAAATTGACTTATGAAACAAGCAAAGCCAAAGGCTGTTGCGCAGTGACTATATGATGAGCTCCATGGTGTTTTTCAAAGCACAGTATGAGGTATGCATGGCCAGAAGGGCTGGGACAAGTCTTGAAAGGAAGACAAGGCAAGAGTTCACTTCAGGAACCAGCAGGAGTATAAGCTGGTCAGTGCACCCTTAGGTGTGGGCTCTATTAAGAAGTGGGCTTAGATGATAAAGCTTTACTGGAAGGAATCAAGACGTCTGGTAACGGCTTCTCTCTTGTTCCAGTACATACTATCATCTGAACCTGGTATTCACAACACCTGTCTTTGACAAGAAAGATGTGTACATTGCTATGAACAACCCTTTATTAAAAACATCCATTCTCAATTAGAGGATGTGGCAAATACAGGCTATGCCTCATCTGCCAGTACTTTTCCATCTTCTGACACTAATGAAGAGTCCACTAGGGAGCAGCTGCCTCAGGTACAGTGAAAAAGCTCACATGAAGCTTTGCTCGAGGTACTTTGGAAGAAACACTACAATGATATGGTTTACACCATTTGTGCAAGCCTAACCATCACTTAGAACTTTTCTACTAGATCTCACCTGGCTTCCTCCACTTTTCATTACACATAGTACAAAACAGAACTAAACCACAAATTGATTTTCACTTGGAAAAAAAAAAATTATTAGTGTTTTATTGAAAAGAAGAAAAATAACAAACTCTTGCAATTTTCCAAACATGTTTGTGGACTCCTGAACTGCATACGATTCTAGCTTTGTGTTAGGATGGGGATTAAATAAATCAAATTTATCTCAAGTTTTCAAAACTAAGCTTACCAGTTCTTCTCTGTTTTACTGAAATTTCCATATTAAAAGTCTTAGCTCTCATTCAGTGTTTATGTTCACTATAAGATTAAACCTTTCATTGTTACTTTCTCACCTTTGTTGGCAGCCTCTCTGCACAGGTAGATCTGTGATGCTTGCTCTGCTCTCTATTCTCTTTCCGTTTCCCTGATACATTTTGTTTTTATAACCTTCAAGTGAGTTATTTTCTTTGTCACCATGTCTGAGTACAGTGGGTGACAGGATGATCAGAGCAAAATGATTTTTGTGCCTGCTGTTTTAAGTGTCTGGCTTAGGCTCTCAGTTTCACTGGAAAAAGCCCACAGCTGTAAAGTGTTGGAGAATTCATGCTCAGCAAATACAGACTCTAGGAGAACTGGAGATATTCTTGGACATTTTTAATTCATGCCTACAAAACATAATCTTCCTAGGACTTGTAACTTGGTATGAGCTGAAAATAATGACAGAAAAAAAAACCCCAAAACACTCGAACAAAACAAACCTCTTGAACAAAGTTTGGAGTCCAAGCAATGATCAAGTGATTTCCCCAAAAGACAGGGGCAAATGTAAGCTTCTCAAATGAGATTATAACTTTTTATGTGGGTGTGTGAGAGGAAGAACATGCAACGTCCATATGACAGCCATCCAGAAAGGATTTATGAAGACTTTCTTACCCAACTAAAGTAGAAAAACAAGTTTTATGATAGGGAGAATAGGAAAGCCAACTACATTTAAAAAATAAAAGTTGAAACAAATCAATAGGAACAAGAGAGGAAAGTATTAAACAGAGAAGCAGCAAGGGGAGAAAGTTGTTGCAACTACCCAGTATAGAGCTTTGGGACAAGAATTCTGATACTGGGGAGAAGGGTTTTCCATCTTCCCGGAAGAGGAAATGATGCTCATGGAAGGAGCCAGGGATATCACAATGGAGAATCTCAAAGCTGAACATGTGGCATCCCAGACTTTGGGGAAATAAATTAATTTTCTCCTTTGCTTTGAAAGTGCGGAACCACTGACCTTTACAGACCAAACTGCAGTCAAAAAAAAACTGACAAGCTTACTTGGAAACCACTGACTTCACAGTAGCTCAAAAAGTCTCTCCACTTGTTCTTGAAGCAAATATTTTTGAAAATAAATTAAAAATAATAAATTAAATAAATAATAAATTAAAAATAATTAACCTACTATTAGCATTTACTAAGAAATATTTAGTAAAGGAACATTTTACTCCAAATGATTAATTAAAAAATTATAAACAACAAAAGCACACATGTTCATAGAAAGGAGCTAGATGACCTCTGTGACATACAGAGCTTAACAGCTTGACCTCCCTTTAGAAAAGCATCAAATTTAGCTTGGATGCTAAAGGAAAACTTTTTAATGAAAGGAAACAAAGACAGTATATTTACCAACATCACAATCGTAGCTATTAATCGTTTTGGATCAAACATTGCTTTCAGTTGCTTCAGTGGCCCCATCAGGAAACACGTACTAATAGGAGAAAAAACCAAAACAAATTGTAAATCACTTTCAAATAACTCTTTTTAAAAGACAGTAGGTAATTAACCAGTTTTCCAACAGATAGATGACTACAAAGGCTTTAAAAAAAGCTATTTCTGTGCTTAGCAACAGATACTAACTAGAACAGAACAGAAGGTGAAATACTCCAAGAATTTAGCCCTGGAAACAGTTTATGAGTCACCCTTGGTCACGAAATTCTTTCCAAAATATTACCATAGTGAAAAAAAAGTAACAGGCAAATACAAGAACACTTATATTGGTTGAAATAAGAGAGGACAGAGTGTGACAAGGATATACTTAAGGAATAACAGTGGCGCAGATAAGCAAATGAGTTTTCATGAACTCTTTAATCAAATAAGAAAAAACATATTTCCACTAATAACCTGTTTGATAGTGCTGAATGCAATTTATAAATAAAGTTGATTAAGAAAGCAGCTCAGTTCCAGTTAAATTTAAATCATGTTAAGAGATACAAAATGGGGGGAGATTGAACAAAGACTATAAGTAGCTTGACATGAATTTAGAGATGGGTGGGTGGTCAAAGATGTTTTGATTGTTATTTTAAGATGGAAGGCACCATAATAGATAGGAAAAAAAAAAGTGAGAAAACTCAACTGCAGAAGTAAATGAGATCATACCCAAGATTTCAGGAAAGATAATAGGAACAAATATCGTGGTTAGAGCTTTTCACATTACCAAAACAAAACATCATAAGTATAGCAGAGTTATCAAATTGAAGTCTAGTGAATTTTGCGTTGAAGCTGTTACAACAACTGCTTTGCCAAAATAATGTCAAGATTACAAAGACCAACCATTACCTGAGTTCTAACAGATTAACAATGCTTTGACCCAAAAGTTAAGTTACTCAACTAAAGTCCGAGTCCATGAAAGTCAAGACCAGACTCCATGGGGTTTCAGTCCCATGACCATGCCTCAATTATACTAAGATATAAGAGAAGGAGGACAAACAGAGATTGAAAATACTTTATGGACATTAAGTTGTTTCTTATGTGTCTTTCAAACTGAAAGGAAAGTTTTTAATCTTAAGAGGTCCCCTTCTGCGAATCTTTTAGGACTAACTGTTATGTGGAACACTTCAAAGAATTAGAGAGTTTAAACTATGAGCAAATTTTAGATTCTGCCTTCAGCCTCACAGTCAAAACAAGAATTTCCTGAATGTTTCCTTTTTGAAAGTATTCCTGGAAACAGGATGATTGCTCTGTTAAAAGCAAAAAAGCTCCTTCCAGTAACAACGTATCCACACAGAAGGCAGACTATCAGGTTGCTCCTGAAGCTGAGGTACTTCTGTACCTGGCAGAAGAACTTAGCTGTAGAAAGTACAAAACATTCAGCTAGAAATTTGTTTTTCATACTTCAGATAGCAGTTGTGATGTGTCCACAAGCAA
This sequence comes from Regulus satrapa, assembly GCA_013396955.1. Taxonomy (NCBI): domain Eukaryota; kingdom Metazoa; phylum Chordata; class Aves; order Passeriformes; family Regulidae; genus Regulus; species Regulus satrapa. The sequence goes on along the minus strand of VWZN01013934.1, from coordinate 711,149 downwards.
GCGTGTAAGGTAATTGATAAACAAATGAATTGTAAAACCAACAAGTTTTTGTTATTAGCATTCAATATAAAACAATGTTGTTTATATGCAACATAGACAGCACTCTAGAGTAAAAGGAAATTTAGCTGAAAAGGAGGGTACTTTTCTAAAACAAATAACTAAGAAATCATACCTGGCGAGTGCAGCAATATTTCCCAGGGTGTAGAACACTGCAAAAAGTTTGATCCCTTTTGGGAGCCATAGCAACGCTGTTCCCTATAGAAGACAAGTTATTGGTACCTTTGCAATTAGTTAATCCAGTTTATTTAGATTTTATAGTCTATTAATACAAATTCATACTATGAAGAACACCATTCTGACATAGACTAGCAGAGCACACTGCTCTCAGAGTTGCAGCAGTCACTACCCAGCACACTTCTATTGCCACCTGCTGGCAAACAATGTGTTGGCTGACAGGACTTACAGTTTTTTTTTACAACTAGGCAATGTTTGTTTGTTTTATTGAACGCATTTATTTGTACTGTTTATATCCTATTTCACAACACTTCACTTTTGTTACAATACCCCACCGTACACCTCTGCACACAAGATAAATTGTCATAAAGCTGCACTAATATTTACCATTTCCTTTCACTTCAATCAACCATTGGACTTGCAGCCTAAATACACCCTAAGGCTGAATAGAAACATTTTAGAATTCTTATTTCCAGATATCTCTTCTTTCCACTGAACAAAAAAAAATTCCAAAGCCTTCTGCTGATCACAATCCCCTATGATGATCTGGGAAAAAAGGAATCATAGAAAAGGGACATTAAAGATTACCTAGATACAACTGCCATTGCCAGAGGCACCTTGCACTAGACCAGGGTGCTTAAAGCTCCATTCAGTCTGGCTTTCAACAGTGCCAGGAATGCAGCATCCACCACAGCTTCTCTGGACAACCTGCTCTAGGTGCATCACAATAAAGAACTTCTTCCTTATATCTAACCTAAATATCCCTGTTTTCAATTTGTACCCATTACTTCTTGTCCTATCACTACAGCTCCTAATGAGGACCCCTTTCCTGCCTTCCCTGTAGGCCCCCTTCAGATAGCGGGATGCTGCTACGAGGTCTCCAAACCTTCCCCAGGCTGTACAGACCCAACTTTCTCAGCCTGTCAGAGCCTAAATAGAGCCTCCACTCCAGAACGAAAACAAACTGTGATCTGCACACTGTCCTGAAAAAACCCAACCTAACAAAAAAAGCAACTGCTTTCTACTCAATTGCAATTTCAGTGGAAATCTGTGGTGAAAAGAAAGGAAAAGAGGAAGGAAGGAAAAGAGGGAGGAAGGAAGGAA
>VWZN01013934.1:694548-709720 GCA_013396955.1 Regulus satrapa | reverse complement strand
AGGAAGAGAAGGATGAAAAAGAGAGAAGGATGAAAAAGAGAGAAGGATGAAAAAGAGAGAAGGATGAAAAAGAGAGAAGGATGAAAAAGAGAGAAGGATGAAAAAGGGAGAAGGATGAAAAAGGGAGAAGGATGAAAAAGAGAGAAGGATGAAAAAGAGAGAAGGACTCCCTCAATGTTTTTTCAGCTGCTTCTGGGAGTTTCCATGCAGCTGAAAAACTGCCTTCTAGTGCAAGTTACCTGTGTTCCATTTTGACAGAGCCAAGCATTAACAGATCTCAACTCTTAACTGCAGACTCTTGCCAGCCCCAAAAGTTCAGGAATGAACAAATGATTTGCTGACTGTAAAACCACCAGGAATACAACAGGTTTTCCAAGTGTCGACACACAACCGCTGTTGTCACCTATTGATTTGTTGAGTGTGACATGCTACACTTGTGGTTCCTTCAGCCTTTAAAAACCTTTCAAGCTTCCCTCCTCTTTTTATCTTTTATTGGAGAGAATAAAAATAAGATGGGTACACACCTCTTTCCTAATACACTAGTTACAAAAATAGAGCATATTTTGTCGGTGTTCAAACCTTTTAGAAAGAAAATGTATTATGCTACAGTAAAAATGATTTCTTCTGTAATTGGAAGAAAAATGGCCAAAATCAGAATTTAGAGATGAACAGCCAATTATACATTTAATGTCCAGTTAAATAAATGCATACAAAATTAGAATACAGGATAAAGCAAACATGGAATCACACATAATAGGAATATAAATGAGGTTCAACTGTAGAACAGTAATAAAGTGCAAGGAAAAAATAGCTTTACTTACCAGAAAAGAACACACAATTCCAGCAATAAAGCATATGGCAAACCATCTGACTCGAGTACCAAAGCTGAGTGTTGAGGCATCAAGGACCTTAATAAGAAGAGAAGAAAAATAGGATATTATAAACCCAGCTTACACCAACCTAAAGGACATTTTTTTCTTTACCACTGAAGTCCTTAATTACAAAAAAAAACCAATTTTAAACGATATTATAGCTAAATAATATAATTATTATTAGGAAATAATTATTTTACCTTGCTTAACAGTTGCTTGTGTATTAATTCTTTCATATGACAAAATCATATTATCAATCTGGAACATATGGAAACATGTTTACAAACAAAAAAGACAAAACCCATAAAGGTATATCCTGGCCTCCAAGCAATGCTGCTTTACTTACAAACAGATTTATCACCACACAATTGAAAATAGTCACCATTGTACCAAATCAAAAGAATGAATTAACCTTCCAGCAATTCGCAGAGGAATTAATCCATTTGTGCAGCACTGTAGGTTCCTATAGACATGACCACCTTTTCCTGTTAGTAGAGAGGATCCCTTGTACATATTAATGCCAGTATCCACTGCAAGCATTACAACTCCAATTACTGTTCCAATTACCTTCCTGAAGGTGCAGGCAGATTGACACAGTTTGTCTCATCAGACTAAGCTAACTTGCTGAAAGGGAATATTTCACTTCCCGCTTCTCCAGAGTGACTCCAGAACCTAATGAGCTGAGCTACCTGACACAACTCCTGACATGAGAACAGAATTTGTGCTCCTTCTATTCTGATGACTTGGCTAATGAGCCCAGCCAGCTCTGCAAGCTGTCAGAAGAGCAGCAGGGCTGATGTAAGGAAAGAGGCAGGGCCATGGATCTGGCAGAAAGGCCCCTTTCAGCAGAAGTGATGTGTTAGATAAGTTCAGCTGTCTCCACCCATGCTGTAAGAACAATGCACTTCACCTAACTCCAGGTCACTGCAATTAAATGTACTTTCTGTTCTAAACTGGCCTATTAAGTGAAGTATTGCTTCGGCTTACATAAAATGACTTAAAAAAAACAACTTTCCCATTTGTTCAGATGTCAGATGCAAACTTCCTCTCTTGTGATCTACTCAACTGGTATTTTAATCAAGTTTATTAACCAAAGATACATGACAGACCTTCCTCGGACAATGAGTATGATACTTCTCCTTATCTCTTGAGAAATTTCTCTATCAGGCAATGGTAAGCTAAACATGAAAATCTGGTTACTGCTTAGAACAATTTCCCATCTGTACAAATGAAGACTCTGTATCTAGTTTAATTAAGAAACTGCCACATGCATGCACACATTAAGGGGCTGTGATGACAGAACTTTCTAAAGGTTGGAAGATGCAGCTTACCTTGTTAGGTCCAGCACTTTATCCTTATGTATGCATTAAAGAAACAGACAAAAACGGTAACTGAACAATGGTTTAGTATTTTAAATAATATTTGATAATCATTCCTGAATGCCTGCCCTTTTAAGGAGAGTAGGAATAGCTGGTAGCACACAGCTGAAGATAACTATTTCAATCATGACTTTAGCTATACCTATTCATGCAACTAATCAGAAGCACACACATACACACACACAAAAAAAAAGTAAAAATCCTTTCCATCTGTGTTCAGAAACGAAGCATAGATAGGCCAATAATATCAGTAATCCCAACACACATATTTCAGATTGCCTAGAAAACTGGGAAAGGATGAAGGTAAATCCTTTATTCAGCTGCATCAGGCTGATTGCTGGCACTTACTGCTCTTCTACTTCTAATCTTATTATCTGACAGTGCTCCTGAAGTGACTATCAGGAGATTTCATTCTTCAAATAAATTTGAAAACAGCTTCATCTTCATTTAAATCCCTAACAGTTAAGAGGTGAAAAAAAAATCAGCACAAGAAATAAGAGAACCACAGAAAGGCTTGGAACAAAAAAATACCATAAACCCCAAATAGTTGGATACCTTTTATGGATTTAACTCTTAAAAACTGTTTGACAGTAAATGTGCATGAACTGCAGGAAGAAAAGCATGAGGGCTGTCAGAGCATTCTGTGTAATAATAAAACTAAATACATTGAATGGTATAAAAATAAAAGCACATCCTTCCAACCATTCCCAATGATGTCACCATTTATGTTGACAAACTGAACCTATTTAATGCAGTGTCTGAAATCCTGAAACTAGGGAACTGGTAATGCATTTTCTTAGTCCCTAGTATCTAAGGGGACTGAGGAGAGACCTTGCAGTCTACAGCTTCCTCCTGAGAGGAACCAGAGGGGCAGACACTGATCCCTTCTGATCATGACATGAGGGAACAGCTGAAACTGTGAAAGAAAGTTTAAGCTGGATATTAGAAAAAGGTTTTTCACGCAGAGGGTGGCTGGGCACTGAAACAGGCTCTCAGGGAAGTGGTCACAGCGCCAGCCTGGCAGAGCTCAAGAAGTGTTTGGACAATGCTCCCAGGCACATGGTGTGACTCTTGGGCACGGCGCTATGCAGAGCCAGGAACTGGCCTCAGTGGTCCCTGTGGGTCCCTTCCAAGTCAGGATATTCTACAGGAATTTATACATATTGGGCTTCAAGGAAGCAATGGAACTCACTGCCTCTCCAAGACATCTGTTTCAGTGCTGCAGAGAAGCACCTTGCTGCTAAAGCTGAGTTACAGGCACACAGTTCAGCTGCATAAACCACAGAGAGCAGCTTGTGCTGAAATGCCAGGCCCACTCCAGAAGCTGAGGTTCTGACACTGCACGCATCCTGCCACACGTGCTGCAGGCAGGAATTCCTACACTAAGGACCATGAGACACCTCAAGGTAACGGCTTAGGTACTCCGAGGCTATGAACCCTAAGAAAAAGGAAGTCTAAGCTGCCCTTGCAACAAAAGCAGGGAGCAAGGCAAAGGTGCTAAAGATTTTTTCTGTGTGTCTGACATAAATTACAGAGCTAATCCTAGATTTCGATTAAAAGGGCTGTCATTGCAGTCTGCGGTATTTGCATGAACAAAAGCTTTTACTAAGGAGACCGAAAAGATTGTTAGGCATGTTCCACATCTGTAGCTCCTGTGGAGAACTACAGCAGTGGTGGCAAGGGAGTCCCTTTTAAAACACACCCTTCTTGCTATACTGCTTTTATCAGCTTGTTTCTAACAAGGAAAAGAAAAACTAAACTGAAATCAACAAAAGGAAATCCTTAGTTTCCTATTGCTAAACTTAAATGCCAAACTCCTGGGCAACAGGCAAAGCTTTTTATTCACAGGCTATTTCAAGCTAATGGTATATGAAAGAAATGACCAAGACATCCAAAAGGCAAGAGGAAACCCCTAAGTGGAAACTGGAATCAGGAACGGAGACTTTCTCAAACATAAGGAACACGTCTTGCAATAGCCTGATACACAAGTTGCAAGTGTCAGTACCAGCATTATTGCTGAAGAATTTGCAATGGACCCACAATAAACAATATGAATTATAATCCACAAGGCTGCTTTCGGTCAAAAATATTTTTTGTGGCTCTGAACACCCACCTAGGCTCCCTCCATATTTTATAACTGATCTTATAACAGTTTTCCATGCGGGCAAACAGAAAAACAGAACTGCTTTATTTGACTGTTCTAGAAGCTATCAATTACCTATTTCCTCTATGGTAAATGTGAAAGCAACTGAGAAAATTCAAAGAAACGTTGAGTAAATTTGCATAACTGAGTTTCTAAGCCATAGTGAGAGGAAGTATTTATAGAGATATACTCTCATCTTTCCCTAACAGACCTCTTTCAATACATGATATGTACTTCTATCAGCAATTGAGAGTAAAATACAACAAACATAAGAAATTAAATATAAGAAATGTAATTTAAAATTTCTCATAAATATATAAGAAATACCTGGTCTATTCATATTTCTTGAAATCTTGCTGAGTGCTTTAAGCACTGTCAGCTGTCATGCAACATCCAATGTGTCACATGGACTGATTTTACATTAGTTTTGGTGTTGATAAAACTAATGCCCTGAAAACATCAGAATACTGCCACATTTATCACCTAGTATTGATGTTTTTGATAATTATTTCTTTTAAAAATATATATATTTAGAATAATGGATCCAATTGCAGCAAGAAACAACTGCAAGTCATCTGAAGAGTTTAGAAAGTACAGAAAGACTTTACGGAATCAACACACAGTTCTTTCACTCCAGACTTGTCATCTACTTAATGGGAATGACTTGTGACTTCATGACAACGGTTCTGCAAAAATCAAGGGAAAGAACACAGAGATATCTACAGACAAGAACCATACGATGGCGATGACACAACTACCAGATATTCCAAAGAGAAGGCCTTTGTTTTCAGCCAAACACATGACTCGTCTCCAGAAAGATCATGAAAACAGCTGAAGATTTTGCACACACACATAACCTCACTCTTTCTTTCCCTGCCCCACCTCTTATCGAGAGTTCCTCTCTGCATGGGTGCACATACTTTTTTGCTCTAATACACTTCAAAAATAGTCAGCACCACTCAGCTCTAGCTTTAGTGAATGTCACGTATGAATTTTCTCTCTTAAAAGAGGCTTGATTTCTGCTGTTCTACGTACACATTGCTACCTTGAGAGAAAAATAGAGCTGAGAACTTGCCTGACTAAACACCTGACTTTTTTTTTAAGTCAAGGGGTATTTATTTTAAAGATCCTTCTGGTTCATCGCAGCATGAGCTCCTTTACAGTGCACCAAAGACAAATTTATAAGTTTTCTTCTATCATATACCAGACAGGCTTTAAGCATACGCATCCTTTTCTTATTTAAAGTCTTTTCTGGCTATAACAGTATCACTGCGTGGAATGGTGAAATCCTTCATAGGATTATTACTGACATTTAACAAATTAAACACATTCTTAGCTCAATTCTCTCCTCAGGATATAAACCTCAAATATAAAAGCATTAAATATAAAGGCATTTTTTTACTGATTGCCATCTTAAAATAACTATCACAGCATCAAGTAAAGGAAAACCCTATGTCACTATCACATGCCTTGCGTTAAATGTGCCCAGTGATGGCACAATAAAGAATTCTCTTGGAACTGAACTGAGATCAACAGAAATGTAAGTATTTCTCTGATAATCCTGAGAACGGCAGAAGGTGAAGCATCCCTCCCAGATGCTGACAGCCAGTTCTGGTGCAAAAGGGCACAGATTCTACACTGCTTCCAGAACCAGTGGACACAATTTAGGTGCTTTGATGGGCAGAGAGGCCAAATTCATGAACCTTGAAGACGAACGGCAATTCAGCACAAAACACCAAGTGAAGCACGCTGCTAGCAAGCTACTAGAACTAGCACTATGCCAGCTATGCTCAGGTTGTGTTGGTTCCCCCAAGTTTGTTAGCCGCAGCTCAGATCCCAGCTTACATCCCAGCCGCCTCCACCACGCTCCAGCAGCCTGGGAGCAGCAAGCAGTAGCAAGATACTCCTTCATGTGGGGCACTTTGACCTGCAGTCACATGAATTAAGAGGGAGTTAAAGGAATAAATAGCTCTTTGTAAGCATGCTCAGCTTTGCTTCAACCTAGAGATTAGTTCTCAGGAATGTATGGTCTTCAAACACAGTGAAAACGAAACAAACAATCAAAAAAACAAAAAAAAACCCAAAAAAAAACCCAAAAAAACCCCATCAAACTGCTGACGATGAGGGAGACAGTGGGAAGGAAATAGAAAAATTAAGCCGTACCTAAGGAGTAAGGGGAAAAACGTAACTTCAGAAGCATGTACACAAAACGCTGTTTGTCTGAAGAAAACCTTTGCGTCTTCAAATGTAAGGGCATAAGGGAATGGAGAAGCTATTTACACTGAACCGCAGACTCAGTCGGGTTGCAAGGAAGCATAGTATATTGTCTGGTCCAAATTCCCTGCTTCAGCACAAGAAACCCCTGCAGAAACCAAGCCACCGACACAGCCAAAAGCTTCACACGAGAGTGATTCGCCAAAACTAATCCTCCGGGCAGAGCCTGCCGCCCCAGCCCCCGTCCCTCGGCGCACGCCGCAAACTTCGGTCCCCCCTTGGCCTGCCCCGGCCAGTCTCGCTCGGGCAGGCACCGGGANCTTGCGCATTCCCGCGGCTCTCCCGGCTGCCGGGGGCCGCGCCGGCGCCGCCCGGTGCGGGTGCGATCCGGGGCGGCCCTGGCTGGAGGCACCGGCGGGGAAGAAGGGCTTTTTCAGCCAGACCCCGGCTTCATCGCCGCTCGCGGTATTGGCCTTCGCACGGCAGCGTGATTCGCATGAGCGCGATGGGCAGAGGACGTAGAACGCAGAATACACAGCACCGCGGGTGCGCAGGGCCCCGGTAGAGCCGCGTTGGGACACGCTGGTGCTGGGATACCTCGTGCGGGTGGAACTTCCTGAGCATCGGTTTCTGCCCGTTGCCTCTGTTCCTATTGCTTGGCACCACCGAGTAGAGCCTGGCTCTACAAATGATGCTAAGGACGTTTCGCTTGGATACGGGGAAGAACTTCTTTACTATGCAGATGACCTAGCACTGGAACAGATTGTCCCGAGAGGTTGTGTAGTCTCCCTCACTGGATGTGTCCGAGAACCGCGTGGGTGCCATCCTGTGCTCCAGGCTGACCCGGAGCACAGGGTGGTTCCGAGCAGCCGTCGCTGTCCGCCTTGGCCGGGGTGTTCCACGGGCACTGTTGGGCCCCTCGCTGCCGAGCCGCAGCGCCGCCAGCTTCGGCCCTCCTTGAACTGGGGCTGCCCGAGGCGCCCGGCGCCCACTTGCAAGCAAGCCAGCTGCTTTTCCAGCTAGAATGGGTGGGGTATGGAGAAAGGGGATTCAGCGTGAACACGTTTTTCCGGAGCTTTCTGCGCTGTGTGGTCTGTTAATCTCTGTCCCTGTAGCGAGGGGTGGGGCAGAGGCCGTCACGGTGCCCTGTGCTTTAGCTTTGCCTGCTCCGTCCTCCATTCGTCCTGTTCAACCCTGGTCATTCCATCTAAGTTTTCCTTCTTCGGACGCTGACTCTGTGTGTCCTCTGGGGCTATTCCTGTATGTGTGTGTCTGCTGTGTGACCGGCCCTAGGGTCAGCACCTCAGCACTGGCCTGGGTCGATTGCTGAGGGAATGAGGCTGGTGGCTGGAGGAGAGGATCGAGGTGTCACATGCACAGTGACAGCAGGTAGCAGTGCGGGCTGGGGCAGCAGAGGAGATGGGTGGTAAGGGCTGTGTAACCTGCTGCTGTGTGAATGAAACTTGACAGGGCAGCAGAGCCCCCTTAGGCCAAAAACCTTGCCTTCCTATCCCCTGCCCTCCCCACACACTTAGGAAGTTTCTCATGTGCCTTTTACCTTGGCTTTCAGGTGAAACACTTGGACACAAACAGTACCTTTACAGCCTGTTGGCATCTCAGGAAGCTTTAGGTCAAGGCTAAAATTAATAATGGAAGAAACATTCACAGATGTAGCTGCCTGAAAATAACCAAACAACAGTAAAATGTCATCTGAGCCAGGCAGTATTGTCCGTACCTTGTGAGGACCTGCACAGGCAGGACAGTGTGTAAAGGAACAACAACCGTGATCCTACAAGAAGGGGAGGAGAAATGGGAAGAAAAAAGGAGAAGGTATGTGAGGGTGTGTCTGATCATCTTTCTTATTAGCCCCTAAAATTGTAACAATATGATTTGTTACAGAAGTGTTTTAATTCCAAAGCATATGTGAGAGCAAAATACAAAACTAAGAAAGTTCTCTTTGCTTTTCCCCCCCTTTCCAATCAATGATAGATATGGATAGATGCAGTTTAAATCTGAGCGTAGCATTCTGGTCTGCATGACTTTAACCAGGAGTGGTTGCCTGTGCCTTGGATTACTGGTGGCTTTCTAGTAGTACAGGCAGGTAAGCACCTGGCAGAGAGCAAGCTGAAGCTGTTCTTTGGTTTCTCTGTGAACAAGTGCACAGAGAAAGCAGAGAAGAGCAGTGCACACCTGGGCATTCTACTGCTGTCCCCTCTTCCCACCTGCAGCTACCTGGGGTGTGCAACCTGCTGTTTCATTCCTGAAGGTAAAGGGCATTTTTTGTCACCTTGCTGTTTTCTTGAGCAGAAGGTTGTCATAGTCACCCCAAACATATTTTTCCTAGTTTCTCTGCTCAACAGAAAGTCTTAATTCTCTGTACTATCATGAAATACCATGAGACAGTGAAAAAAAGGTGGTCTGGAAGGCCTATGTTCAGTGTTTCTGTGCTGATGTACTTCAGCTGAGAAGGCAGTAGGATAAAAAAATTACTCTGCTTTTCTAAAAACGGCAAATTCTTTTGCTAACACAAGTCAGAATAGCTGATACAAAATATCATTATGCCTTTAGATCACAAACCTATCACATCTGAAGATATTTTCTGTTTTTATGATAGCAATGTAATTGATTTGCAAACCTCAGTTTCTCTATTGATAAGGGATGGTGTTTTTTGCTTACAAGTTTAATTGATTCTTGACCTTACTGGTTTGCATGTATCTGCATCTAAATTTGAAGCTAACTAGAAAATCTGCTAAGTAATGTTGTCTTCCTGAAAAATGTGTGAATTCAGCCAACTTGGTGAATTGATGGAGTTTGTGGCGTACATAGAGCAGTACCCTTCAGTCTTGTAGCTCTTACAGCTGTAAACCTGTAAACACTTATTCCACAAAAATAACCATTCTGTGATCGTTCTTGTCATATGTAGAGCTCTAATGTCCTGTATCCCTCCCCACCTTTGCATTCTTTACCTTTGGAAATGGGATATTTGAATGAATACTGCTGAAAGGTTAAGGTCACGGGTTATAAAGGAATGTTAAACAAATGGTCTTACAGAGACCTACTGGGAACATGGTAGAAAACAAAATGTAGAGCTGCTTTGGGGACTTGCCTGTTCCACTTGATGAGACCTCACCTCAATCCTGCTGGCAAACATCTCACATTACAGAAAGCAGCAGCTTCTGAGGCCTCTGAAGGAGAGGGAGCTTAGCAGTGGGGGAATTAATGCCCTTCATATCTTTTGAAAGGATCCTGAAAATGCAACTATGGACATCTTCCAACAAGCCTGCATTGCTGGCAGTGACAGGTAGCAGTGATCTAAAAACAAGAAACAAGGAAGCAAAAGCTGCAAAAGGTATCCCCTTTCCTATGCCTCAGTTCAGGAAACCCATCTCTTCAAATTTGTCTGCAGATCAGACTAAGTCACAGGCTGTTTCTGAACCTTTCCAGATCCAGTCATCACTTCTCTAGTGACACAAAATTACCTCACTCATAAGTCTCTGATGTAGAATACTGAGGCATACCAAAACCAGCTACAGATGAGCTATTTGCCAGTGTGCTTGGCAGGCACCTGGTAGTAGCCAGGTGTGTGTGTGATTCACAGGAACACTGTGAGCTATTATTGCAAAGCTTTGGAGGGAAAGGTAAAAGCCTTCATTGACTCACTGTGGCCAAAAGAACACATATGCAAGAAAGTATCAAAGAGCCTTGGGAGCTCATCCCTGTGTGGCATCATACAGTCAGATCAGGTAGTACAGATGTGTGGTCAGATGATACACTACTGGATACCCTGTCACATCTTTGAACCCATTCCTGTTACTAACAAGAATCCATCTGAGAGCTGATGCTGACCAAGTTACAGGATAAGACACACAAAGTAATTGATAGATTACTGATCACACTGCTGGTTTTCTGCTTTGCTTGCAGGTGACCCGTAGCCATCAAGTGGGTACAAAACTACCTTGTAATTGTTGTTTTGCATGGCTTCCCCATGAACAAACACAGAATTTTAAGTCAACCTAGGTGCAAGGAGATGTGGTATATCTGAAACTGTAAGACAGGAACATTTGAGTTAATTTGCTACTCCTTTGGCACTGAAACAAGTCAAAATCTGGAGATATTTCTGTCCTGAAACTGTGATCTCAGATCCAGTCAGACTGCAGTGACAGATTAGAGGAGATTAATATCTTGTCCTGTCAGGAGACACCTTTAAAGTTTCACACTACCACATTTCCTCTTAAAAGAGGCTGCTGGTATCATGTACATTACTTGATACCACTCTGAGAAGGCACCTCTTTTGTTAATACATACCTTAGGACAAGAAACAGTACATTAAATCATTCCCATCAGCCTATAAATCAACATCATTTTAAGCAAGTTACAGCAATGGTCCTCCCCTGAGTAACTTATGTACTAAATGCTTTTGAAATTATTTTAAGTGACTTGCTTTGTACCTTTATATTTTTCGACTGCAATGGACCAAATATAGCCACCATGTAAGTGCTGCCATATCTGACATTGCTTTCTCTTGCACCAAGGGCTGGGTTTGGGCCAGTTATCTCCATACAAGTTTTGCTTAATGAGAAAGACATGACCCAGATTTCAGACAAAACGAATCAGTGGAAAATTCCTAGCCTTGTTGCCATAGTTACTTGAAACCTGCTGTTAAAGAAGGTGGGAAGAAAGGGAAAATGATGAAAAGTAGGAAGAGAGCAATATGATGCTCAAGCTCCAGCTATGTGATAAAGAGAGGTGATGATCTGGAAGGAGCAGGACCCCAGTGATGACACGCAGAGCAGGTTATCCAGAAAACCAATATTTCTGCCTTCTGGCCACCACTGAGTTGATTATGTGGACATTGGTTATTTTTAAGTGGTTACCACAGTGATTACATGCAATGCACTGGTAGGTATTAGATCTGCAAAGGCAGAAAGGGATTGGGCGGGGAGACAGATTTCTCCACAATTAATTTAATAAAAAAATTGCCTAATTTTAAACACCAGACCAATTGCTTTTCTGCTTTATAGAGATTGTAAAACTTGCAGCAATATCTTGCTCAATCAGAATTTTTTGGCCTTTGTCTAAGTTGGCAGCAGAAACACTGCAGCTCCATAGAAGCTGAATTGCAGTCATATTGCATCAGGCAGTGAGCACTGTTCTTCCCCAAATTCAGATAAGAATGATGCACCCTGTGAGGCACAGGCTGAAAATCTGCGAGAGCTGGTAACTGTGCTTATAAATATTTCCTGTATTACTGTTTTATATTCTACTGCTAACTTTAATGTCTGTCACATGAGCATGAAGAAACAGACTGTATTCATTAAGGGCTTTGGACTAAGTGATACGAACATATCACTCTAAAAGGTTTTTTTTATTACTTGCCTCTATCTCATCTTTTTCTTCCTGCTTTTTTTGACTGCCTTCACATTCTTAGAACTGCCGTGTAAAGAAATAATCTGTGTCTGCACCTGTGGCAGTGTAATACACATTCATGTACACTGGAAACACAGTTGAAGTAAATGCATTTGGTAGTTTGATGCTCTACATATTAGTTGGACCAATAACAGTTTGTATCAGCATTCATGCAAGAACCCTGGAAAACACTGAAATAAGACTGGTCTGTCCTAGTTTAGGACTGTATTTCCTAAGCACTTTATTTCCTTGTCAAAACCTGTCTTGATCCCAAAGGAGAAAACTCTCCCTTTTTTTACTGCATTCTCTGTCTCTAAATTTACTAAGACTTNGTTTTCCAGGGAAATTCTGTTAAAAAAAAAAACCAACCAAACAAAAAAACCCCAAAAAACCCCAAAAACAAACCCTCCAAACCAAAACAAACTCCAAAAATGCTCAAAACAACCCCCAGCATTGGCTAAAATTATTATAAAGCATGAGACACTTGTGTGAGGTTGAACAAAATTCACTATCAGTAGGTGTTATTACACTCATTAAAGAATCCTTGCAATTAATTCCTTCTCTTCTGACCACACAAATATGGTTATTACTTTCTGTCATGTAATTACCATGCTACCACATTATTTCCACATTTGAATCATAAATTATCAAGCTTCCAGATCAAGGACACTCAATCTTGCAATAGCAGAACAGATTGTGGGCTACCTTGATGCCATAGTCAAAGTCTTAAGTGTTCCCTTTAAAAAGTGACTCAAGACATCTCCAGCTCAAACTGGGGAGAAAGAGAGTCAGAGAGCTTAGTACTCTCTCCCACTTGAATTCCTAAGGGTGTTGCATTCCTTACCAGTCCAGTGTAGCAGGACTTGCTCAGAAAGGTGAGAAATTCTTTTGTCTGAAGACAAGAAACAAGACAGCAACTGTTGCTATAGCAGTAACCACTGCAGCAAGAGAGGAAAGGCCACGTGGTTCACAGACTTACTGTGGCAGAACAGAAGCAGGACACACAGGGAGTGCCTGGGAGAACAGCAGCACAGGTTTCTAGTGACAGGACATATCCTACAGATGAAAGCTGTTATTAAACCAAGCTGTGAAATTCAAACCAAGTAGCAATTAAAGAACAATGGCAAGTACAGACAAGCCCTAAAATCTTATAAATCAAATGCAAATATTGTGCTCTAACTTATAATTATCAGTAAAACTCATATAGCCCCATTCTTTCATCCAGTTCTACCTGAAGGAATAAGAACAAAAGGAAGCCATTTGCACCATTAAGATATTCAAACTCAAGAAGACACCATCTCCAGTCCCTTTAAAGCTATTGTTCCCCTTTTTGGATTATCCCAAGTAGTCCCATCCTAAAACAGCCATATGACAGCGTGTGTCAATGTTTTGTGCCAGAGGAGGAGGGTGCAGACTAAGAAGACAGTTTTTTATTGCAATAATTCCTTTTAATAATATTCCAATAATCCCCTTACTCCCAGCACCTTTAAGCAAAGAAACTGCATGCAAATGGCTTGATAAATAATGCTTTGACACAGGCCACAAGCCACTTGGTGGCACTCTGCCCATACAGAATATTCTTGGCACAAGGTAGACTGACTGGCATCCAGTCCAGACTAGATGTCCCTTGCCAAATAGGGCCCAGTCCCTTCAAGTCCCATAAAAAAAGCCTTGCTACCACCCCTTCCCCTTTTTAATAGCTATAGGGGCTGCAGGGAACATCCCTGGTTTAATATCTAATCAAAACAAGGTAAAGCCTACTTTACACCTGCCCTGCACTCTTGCTCTATCTCATCCACTGTGAAAGAATTTGAGCCTTGTCACAGTGAATAAGGGGAAGAAAGAAGGAAATAAGAAAGTATGGTGCAGCTACCAGGAAAATGAGAGAAGGAACTCTTGCCAGTGGTAGTCTGTGGGTAGAGAAGCAAAGACAATCAGGAGATAAGGAACAGTGATCAAAGCAGGTGGGAGTAGAGCCCGTATTTTGAGCTTCAGAGCAGCATAACACATTTTACACCTATGAAGTTCAAACTCAGTTGTAGGTTATTTTTCTCTCCAGAAGTAATATAACAAACTATAAAGTGCCAAGATAGCAGCTGCCCTCATCTGCTTGTGTCTCACTACTCATTTGTATGGAGGCCTAACGGTGCTTTCATTCAAGGAGACAGAGAGAGTGGGGGTGACTACTTTCGTGACATGACAGCAGGACTGGAGGGGCAGCTTCACGCAGTAACTTTTCTAAAGCAAGAAGCAGTAGTCAGTACCAGCTTTAGCCACCCAGCACACATGCCCGAGTAGCTGCTTTCTTGTATGTCCATCAAAAAAGGCTGCTGTCACAATAGAATGAGAAGATGGCAAATTAAGACTTAATCTAATTGCTAGAAGACAAAATGTAACGCTGACTTAGTTGCCTGAGAGCTCTGAATTCAACCCTGCTTATCACAGCAGGACTACTCAGTCTAAGTACCCACGCACTCTTTTTCCTGCTGGGGGAAGAAGATTTAGGATCCAGAGGATACTTACCTAAACTCAGTATGTACCATTTACTTTTCAGCCTGGTTTTGCTTCATGCTGTTACAGTAATAAAGTGACACTCCATAATAAAATTTCACTTTTGGGTCTGTTACCACAGCATGAAAAACAAAACTTTTCCAAGTGTTCAAGAGTTTTATTGCCATTTGGAACATGTTTATTGTTCAAAAACACTGCACTGAAAAAATCACATTCTCACATTCTTTGTCAATTTTTATCTTTACAGCAATGTAACTTTCAGGCAGATCATGCAAGAAAACCACTCTCCCAATGAAGTCAAAAACTACTGAAAGGCACTTTGTGTCTTTCAGATCTTGAACTCCAAACCAGTTTAGTTTTTGCCTGTGTAAGAATTACATACATCTAGAATAATTCAAAACAGTAGGAAAAAATAAAATCCACTTAGAACTTCTTAATGAACAGTATCAGGCTTTGTCGCCTTCCTTCATTCAGTGCTATGCTTTTGTTTTTCCAAGCCTTCTTTAAATAGTGTGCGACATAAAAATTGATGCTAATAAAGTCTCTTTACTGAGACAAGGCATGCAGTGAGGGAAGAGGGATGGCTGCTCACTTCCAGGCTGCCTATCTACAAATTTGTTCTTGTAGATCAGCAAGCCACCGTTTAA
>VWZN01013934.1:684392-694504 GCA_013396955.1 Regulus satrapa | reverse complement strand
AAAAAAAAAAGAATAGGAATGAACGCACTCAACTTAAATGGCTTTTATGAATGTTAATTCACAAACACTTATACCACCTACAGTTCTGTTTACTGACCTCTGTTCACACTAATTTTAGTTTTGTCAAACCATCATGGGCCACTTTTGTAGACTATTAGATTAAAAAGTTGCTTTTCAAATATTGCTTGTTATTTGGGTGGCTAACTTTTTATTAAAATGGTAGTTATGAAAGACCAGTAAGGCAGCAAGACTTTAAGTGTAATGGTTTACATTGCTGAATACTTTCTAAAAGGCGAGATAAAAAAATTACCCTAAGAACTCTTGGTGGGGTCATATTCATAATGGGTGTTTCTGTTTCATCCCCACTGTAATTGTCACAGCAACTGTAGATGGCATATCTTCCTTGGCTGTCATTGAGGATGAATACATTCCCTGGCTTGTTTCAAGTAATATATTTAGTTCTTTTTCTCCAGCCTGCCAAAAGAAAAACAGCTTTTGTAAGAGTGAATATTGAAAGAGAATTGCTATTAAAAACTTCTGAACTTACAGTAGAACTTTGAATGAATGACATTGGTCAGTAATTTACACAGAGACAAGTACACTTGCAGTTTTGCACAGTCTCATTTTTTTATAACATATAGTTCAGTAGGTGTTATCCTCTAGTGCTCCACAGTAATTTATTGTTGCAAAGAGAGAAAAGCCATAATCCTGACTTGCCAGGATTGCTTTGCTTGCTACACAAAGAGGGTGTGAAACTGATTGCAGTCCCTTTCCCAGGCAGGCTCAGTTGGCTCTACCTTGTGTGTGGAACAGTCAACTCAGATAGCTTTTGTGTGACTTCTCTCAGACCTACACTCTGTCACAGTTTTATGGATGTTTCCATCTCAGGAATTAGTTACCAAGAGGGACACACACACACGAACCAACAGATTGTACAAAACAACCCCCAAAACCGCCAGCATCCGCCAGCATCTGCTGAAGACCCTGTCTACACTCTTATGACTATAAGGGCTTCCTGCCTTTTCTATTTCTGCACTTTCTGAGGTGCAGACCTCAGAAGGTTCAAAGGAGGTCCAAAGTAGAAAGTTCTGCTTGCTGACAACAAGCTTGTTAACAGGTTTGCAAAAGGTAAGGAAGCTAAACAACCTCAGATGCAGAGCTTTGCATCACAGTTTAAAATCACTAACAGTGTTCCAGGAGCCATCAATTTATAACTTTCCCATTTAAAAATGTGACTTGCCTGTATTTGATCAGTCGTCCTCCTTGAATAAGTTGTGCAACTTCATTAGTGAAGTGGCATGCAAAAAGAAGCCAGTTTCTTGGCTGCACTTTGTAGGCAAATCTCATGAAAGCCAAGGAGTAACAACACAGTGCTGCAAAAAGATGATAAATCTTGTAAAGAGAGTGTAAATACCTGCATTTTGCTGAGTTATAACTTGCCTACTAGTAAAATGTAATGACAGGTAGAAGACTTATTGCTGCTTATGAGTTTTCCAACAGCCCTACAGAAATGTCCACTTTGAGGATTCACTGCAAGAAACACAAACCAGTGCTCCTTTCTGCTACACAAGAAAATTACACGGCTGCAGCTTTCCATAAAAGTTCATTTTACTCATACACTATCCTGTGATATAGCCAGAAAATAAGAGTTCATCTCCATGAGACAGTCTGTCCCATACTACTATTCTGATAATTTCCACAACAAAGTTGTTTTAAAGACACCAATCACTTAAATACCGATCTTTCTGGAACATTTTAAAATGGACTTCAAGATCAGGAGCTTTCAATGTCCAGGAAATCATGAACATTCAGAAGCATGAAGCTTTGTTATATGTTTCCTAGAAAGATGAGGAACTATTTTGATCTACTCTCCTACTATAATCAGATTTAAATACAGGAAATTAAAATCCAAAAATTCTCTAGTTTTGTAAAGTTCTAAAAAAAGGTTTTTTAAAAAGTAAAATAATTGTTGAAGGAAAACAGCCTTTTGAAAAGCACAAATATTCATTTTTTCATCTCCCAGCTCCCATACACTCAAACTATATGTATCTGCAGAAATTTTAAAAAGTTTCTCAACATTGCTGAGATGGGTAGCTGCCACCAAAACACTATTTGCAAAACAGTTTCCTGTACTGAAGGCTACTTAAACTAGTATTCTGTCTCAAGGAAGCTGATTAAGGGACTAAATTACTCTAAGCAGAGTCTAAAGATAATGAGGTTATAAAATTTCTTAAGCCAAAGGTATTTTGCTTGTGGGAAGACAAATTACTCAGAATTAGGTTATTAAGTGAATTAAGGAAGAAACATAATGCCAAAGTTAGGCTAATAAATTAGAACTGCAAGATTTCCAATCCTAGAAGAGAACTTGAACATAGACAGACATCTAGGCAAAAACTATATATGTTCTAAAGAGAAGTGAAAAAATATTGCTTAGGCATTTAAAAACAATTTTTCATTTGAAAATAGCTTCTTTAAGAGTCATAATAGTCTCTCAGACAACTTCTTCACAAGGAGTTACAGTTTCTGCTGCATCTTGCACCCTGCTGACCAAGCATTACCATTTCTTCACTTTGGCAGTGTGGATAAATATTTAAATCTCACACTAACCACAAAGAATCATTGTTCTTTATACAAATAATAAAACTCAGTAAAGAGACACATTTTGAATAAGTGTGTGCAATAGTGTAAGATAACAAGAGTTATAATTCAGGAGACAGTCTGGTCTTGTAAACTGCTAAGGGTCAAGAGCTGTCTCACTCTCACCTCCCAAATTAGTGGAAAGATTCCCAAAAAAAAGAGTCCTGCAGTTTTCCAGTACCTCAATTTAAATTGCCTCTGAAGTTATGTAACAAAATATTTGATATCTACATCTGCTTTGATCACATGTCTGCAGACAACTAATAATATATCATTGGTTAAAAGCCAGAAACTGTGGAGTCAGTTTCCCAACAAGATATTTTCCCAGGTCTTACCAAATGTCATTCGGCCACTGACAATTTCTGGCGATTTCTTCATGTCATTAAAAGCAGCAACAGGAAGACCCCAGTTGGCAACTGGCCCCCAAAAGTGCTGTGAAGAACAAAAACAAAAATAAATTTTAACAGAAACAAATCTCCTTCAGTATTATTACTGTTTTTTTCTTAGCCACACAATACTAAAAGCAGGGTTATGGGTAAAATTCCAAGAAAAGGCAGAGACTACTTTTAGTGTAAGAGATGAAAATGAAGCCTTTCTTTTAGTGGGATCTACACTTCAAAACGACAGGTAAAGGAGCCTACTCTGGATCTTCTTTCAGACCAGAGAAGAACTCTCTAAAGCCATTGAAACAGAATTGTGTGTAATAGCTCAGCAGTCATTAAGCATCTGATTGACACTGTTAGATACTTCAGACTTACAGCTCACTTCTGTGCAGAGAATTAGCATCTCCCTCTTTCAAATAAGACTCCTCAAAAAAAAATGAAAACATAAGAACTTGATGAAGTGAAGAACTGAAGCTCTTCCCATTTTATTGCTGAGGATGAAAAGCTCAGCAAGCATCTTCTTGTGAGTGCTTACACCCTCTCTTGGAAAGGGCAGGGCCAGCAAGCAAAGCAAACTGTTACCCTGAACTTCATTTGCTATTGCTGAAATGACTTGGTGATTACTTAAAACCCAGTGAGATTCAACAAAGAGGAGAGCAGTTAGCAACAGGTGTGCACACAGAAAAAACAGAGACAAGAAGCAGCAAGGCTTAAATCAGAAAAACTGATGAATTTATTTTGATGGGCATTATTTAAGAGACTCTAAACTGAGAAAGAGTGTTATGAGTTCAATTTGCACTACTGTTATGAGCAACAAGGCTTCACCAGAACTCTTTCCACAAAAGATGCACACAGTATTTGCCTCAGCTTCTTTTAAGTAGAAACTCATTTTCAAAAGTAACTTGGCCAGATACAACAAAAGAAATGCACTTTGCAAGAAAAAAATTTGCAGATAGCGGCTATAGCCATTATTTTGGCACTTTCTGTAACATGTTTAATGATTTGGAATTCTCTGGGTATTGAAATTGCTTGCAATTTTAATTTGAAGATACTTTTGCCAGTCTTGCTTCTAACATTACAGTCAAACTAAAAGCCACACTTTCTTCCTGCAGTTGCAAGAGAAAAAACTTAAAATTTAAAAAGTGAGTTTAAGTTACACACACAGTTTTGATAGTTCAACTTCAGTGCAATATGCAAAACACAGTATTTCTGCAAATTCAGATTTATAACAGTACTCAGAAGAACAGGAAAAAAAGTATTTGTCAGCTATATTCCCAGTGATAGGAAAATTGACATCTGTAACGGTAAAAGCCTCTCAAGCCCATCAGAAGTAACATGGCATAACTGAGGAGAGTTGCATGACGACACGGTATTTACACTGTACCACCACACCAAAGCAAACTTCATGTGGAGACACCATCTGTACTTGGTGATGGTTTTAGAATCATTTCAGGGGTCTCATTTGAATAACTGTGGTTCATGAAAAATAAACTTTTTTTTTAATCTGTGAAATATTTACAGCTTTTAAGAATCTGAGTGACAAATCCTGTTTTGAAAGGTAAATTGGATCAACTTGGCATTTTTACTTCAGCAATTGCCATTAGGCCATAACCAAGTAATACACCATAGATGATGGACCTCTCAAATCTAGGCTGTGCAAGCTGAAGAATCACCAGTAAACAAGAAGTACTGCAGCAGTAGCTTTTCTTTGCTGATAAGGAGTTTCACAGACAACCTCGAGATGGTTATCAGGCTTTAAGTGCCTTGGGGCAGGCAGCCCTTTGAAGTCTATCAAGAATTAAAGTACACCAGTAGCTGTTGTCTTTTGTCTAGGTAGAAGAGCAAATTTTCCATAACATTATGATTCACAGTACAGCAGGCATAAAATTCCCACTTCCAGTTTCAGGGGCAAGCTGAAAGAGTCCAGGACAGAAGAGTGTAGTGTGAGTTATTTTGTATATTTATTGCCTGGCTTGAAGGCCACTAGAGACAAGCCAGGTAGTTTGGTTATCTACCAGTATTGCTGTGATACAGAAGAATGGGTTTCAAACTGCTCTGGTCTTAGCTAAGGAAAAAACAAAGCCCCTTTAATTTAAGACTTTCTGAAGGAACTAACACTTGGTCACCTTAACCTCAGACTTGCAATTAAACACTCCTAGTGCATCACCCCTGGAGGTTCGCAGTATGCCTTTCAGGTGCAAAGTCGTAACAGTAGTAAAGGAAAAAGACAGCAAGTCACTGAAGTTAGGAAGAATGTGAAACCAGAAATCCCCTCCCTTTTCTTACCGTACTGTTCAAGTGCATCATCATTGTTTTCCAGTCAAAAAGCACATGAAAGAAAGAAGAAAAAAAACCCGACATTAGTTTTTTCATAATCTACGCAGATAAAAGTGTACCCAAAATAGAAAAGGTAGAAGTCAGGAAGCTGTCACGGCATTGACTCTGAATAATGTATTAGTGCCTAAAAAAAAAATCCCATTTCCCACAAGAGCTATCACTGTGACAAGTGTCTGCTGCTCTTTTTCCCAGCTACATAAAATCCCATTATGGACAGTGAAAGACACTGAATCCTTCAGAGCACCCAAGATCCCAGCCCAACTAGTTTAAAGGATGCCAAAGGACATCAAGCTTTGCCAAGACAAAGCTAAATAGCTACAATTCTTCAGTAAAAGCTTTGGAGTCGCTTGGGATTCTCTGTAGTAAGAGAATCTCACCTCTGCAAGTAGGTGAAACCAAACATCCCCAGATATCTTCCTGTCACTAAGTTTGGGCCAACTGTGGCTGCACCAAACATGAGCTGTGACACACTGTCAGTGACATACGCAATTACACTTCAGTCATGTATGGGCTTGATCTCAGCAATCATCCAGTTTATGTAGTAACTTCAGGATCCACGCACAGAAGATACACTACAGCAGACATTCATGATTTTTTGTTACAAAGCTTTTGTAACAAAAGCTCACTGACTTTCAAACACCTCCTTTCTAACAAGGATACTGACAGGACCTAGTTCTGAATTATGACTTGCAGGACGGCATTTCTTGTGAGAAATAGGTAGGCTAATAGAAACCCTAGAACTACTCCGAGTTGCAGAACACTTTACTCCCTCACTACAGCTATTTATAAAATGGTGATCTATGAACATGGAAATCAGTGTGAGGGAAGTGATAGTTACAGTCACCTCTACTTAGGAGAGCCAGAAAATTAGGAAATACTGGATATGTGTTTCAATGAGTATTCACTACAAGCTGGTTCAAGGTGCTTAATTTGGATGCCCTTGACCGGTCTAACCACTTGTTTTTTGTTTTCTCTTTAACTGATAGGCAGAAACAGGTGACCGTCACAAGACAAACATAAACTTAATTTTGTTATAAAACCTTAACTAAAAAAGTTCAGATGTGTCTTCCGGCACCGTGCTTTTGTGCTAACAAAAGTCAGCCTTAATTTTTAAAGTGCAAGTTGTTTCCAGGGAAGTGAAAGCCTAAAATAGAATCGAACCAATACTACTTAGAGTAGGCAGATCTGGCTAAGGTCTTAGAAGGTTGTCCTTGCAATCACATGGGAGCGGAACACTTATTATACTTATAGAAGAGGGCAAACCAAGGGCACATACACTCTTCCAGGAAATCCAGGCATCCAGCTCCACAGCCCTGCAGCCAAGGGAGTTGCAACAAATGCACCACACCAATAGGGAGGATACTGCACCACGTGCACACATCTATTTCTGAAGTGACTCCATTCCAAGTTAGTAGTTTCCAAGAACTAAAGGCAGTCCCTTGACAAAGAAACCATTGTACTAATGTTTTCAGAACTGTGGACAACAACTGTTGTATCTACTCGCTCAGTTTTCAAATGTCAGTTTTCTGTATAAATGTCTAGACATAACAAGAGGAACCCAGGGCTGTTCAATACTTTGTATCAGTACCGAATTAATTTCAAGAAGGCTACAGCAGGAAAGATTTAGTTTTCTAAAACTTCTGCACCTGTTTTCCTCATTCTGGCAGTAAGAATATTACTAGACCAGAGACCATTCTGCAAATAAAGGTGAGCTGTCACTGTGTGTTTTCCCCACGCTGCCATCCCCTAAGCGGAACGGGCACTAAAATGGCAGACTGGTCACAAGACAAGCAGGTGCTGTGTCCTATCCTAGTTTCTAGCATACATCACAAAACTTAAAGTTCCTACATCCTCATGTTTAAAGATCTACTAAAGATAACTGAAGATGAGCTAATTTTAGTTCCATTACAGATGCTAACTGCTCTGAAGTTTGTTTAAATTAAAATAAAGTTCCTAGACAGCCCATGTGAGCTTAAGCACTCAGCCTTTCCAGGGAATGAAATATTTGTATTTCAAAGCCCTCTCTGTTAACAGAGTCCCTATATTTGCAGCAGTGCTGAGTCATCAGGAAAAGATATTTCAGAACTGCCCCATTACACTTCAACACCCCTGCTTAATTTTCTGTTACTGGGAGATTCTTGGATTCCTTGGAATTCATTATGCGATGAAAGCAATTTAGGCCTCTACCACAAGAGAATAACAGCTTGTCTTGAACGAAGACTTTTTTCTTAAAGGAGGAAGCAAGCTGATTTATTAGATGTTTTTCAGAAGATGTTTTAAATCAACAGGATAGGAAGTAAGAGGATGCAGTTGCCTACTATTAGTGGCTTAAATAATACAACTGTAGTGACAGCTGCCATTTTTACAATCTTGGGAAAAATTGCAGCTTCAGGTTCACAATATATGGAGCCACCAGGCTTTAATATGCTAATCAGCCAGTTGTAAATTAACATTACTGCTGCGTTTTACAAGACAGGAAAATTCTACCTACAGCTTAAGTTCTTACAATGCTCATTTTGAAGCATTAAGACACAGTTAGGGTAAACTTGTACTTATATGATTTACAGTCATTCAGATCCTTATCACTCCCCACTAGAGAAAAGCCAGATCTAAAACTAGCAGAACAATTCATTTTTAATGACAGTTTTAGAAGCAACTTTCCCTTTTTCTTTGTGCAAGATCCAAAAGCTCACCCACGACACAAAGCAATTCTAATGCCAGATACATCCACCTGAGCAGAGCAGCACACAGTCATTACGCTTCCTTTCATGCTTGCGGGTTATGAAGCCGAAATCAAAGCTGCTTATTCCAGTAGATACCTGCAAGTTTTAATTACCCCAAGCCACAATAATGGAGCAATTAAGCCACCACTTCGGTTAACTTCAGTTATTCTATTGAGGGTCAGGCAATCTAAAGCCGATCACTGGTATCCCAAACAATACCTTGATTCCAACAAACCAATTTCACATTTATAAAGCCTTGATTCCCTGCAGTGATTAGATGCTGGTTTTCAGAACAGATGCCAGAGTCTGAGCTTTGAGGACACTTTTGCTCTGCGAGCAAAGAACGGACTTTTTTCAGGGTGAAGTCCTGGAAGCTGGGGAAGAAATCACCTCCAGGAAGAAATGCAAAGCAATAGCTCTCCATTTCTTCTATGCAGAAGACAGACAAATCTTTTACTGAGAGCTATTTAGATTTTAAACTCAATAAAAAGCTAATAACTTAGACACTTATCTCCTAGCGAGCAAGAAACAATGCTAAAAGGCCAGAGCAGATGGAACAACCGACTTGAGCTCTTCATGACACACCCAGTAACAGGAATACAAATTAAGCAGGTATCTTCATATATAGCAAGGCAAAACACATTCTATCCACAATGGCAGAAACCTGGGGAATGCACTTTTGACTGAAATACAGTCATGTACACAGCTTGTTTGAAAACTATTAAATAAAAATAAATTGAAATAAAGCCAAAAGTTGGTTGTTTTTTTTTTTTTAAAGCCTTCTCAGTCTTGAGTGAGGATAGAGATACTTCCAGCAGTGACTGTGATGACATTAGGAAGCAGCTGTTATCTCATCTGGATGTTTGGTTTTCTAATTATGAAGCGGATTACTGGTTTAATGGCCATTTACATGCTTCACATTGAATCCCATTACAATTAACTAAATGTTAACACGATACACATCTATCAAGCTTACATAGCATCCTTAAGATTTTTCAAAGGGAATCACAGACGCCTGCCCTAGACTTGTTGTTTTGCTCCAACGTTGTTCTCTTCCTTCTCATATTTTTGTTCTACTGTTTCTGTGGATTTTGATTTTGTAAATTATTTTGATTTTGTGAACATTAAACAAATTGGGCAAACTTTCCAGTGCCTCACCATCCTCACAGTAAAGCGTTTAGATTAGATTCCCAGATTCACAGTATCTAATCAAAGTCTGTCCTGCTGAAGTTTAGGGCTTTACTGTGCCTTTGTATTATAATCCCTCGTTCATGCAGCCTTACACCATCTCCTGCTACTTTAACCAACTCTACGTTTCTCAGAAGAACAGATGTCCTCCTACACGCTTGCTCAACATCAAACACTGGCTGCAATAGATGCAGGCAAAACAGCAAGCAACCCCTATAGTGGAAGGTTGCTCAACCAACTTTATTGGAAGAGACCATTTTTATTTGTTTAGTTTGTCAAACAGCCTGTCATCCAGCGAAACAGCCAGCCCGCCTACCCAAAACTGCTCCTGCACAGTGGTTCAACAAGATTGAAGCACGCCAAAACTGTTCTTTAAGGCACT
This sequence comes from Regulus satrapa, assembly GCA_013396955.1. Classification (NCBI taxonomy): domain Eukaryota; kingdom Metazoa; phylum Chordata; class Aves; order Passeriformes; family Regulidae; genus Regulus; species Regulus satrapa. Next base: position 684,854 of record VWZN01013934.1, on the reverse strand, counting down.
CTTATAGTTTCAGTCCGGAGTGCCATATCCCTTACCTCAGCACGAAGACAAAGCTTGACACTGAGCTGTCTAGGAGGTGACTTACGCCACATCCCCACGACAGCGGGGCTCTAACAAGCCTCTGGAAAGAGTTACCAACTACTCAAGAGGTTCAGACAATCGATCTTAAGACTGCCTGCATGATCAGGCTCCCTTCTGCCCAGGGCAGAGCAAAGCTCTTCCCGCCCTTGCGGCGGGCAGCGGTCAGGCTGTCCTGCTGCCGGGCTCCTGCCTCCGCTCCTCGGCCGAGCGGCACCCGCGGCTGCCACAGCCGCCGCGGGAAGCGCACGGAGGGGCGCAGCCGCCGCGGCAGCTTCAAAGGGCGCCGCGTCACTTCAAGGTCATGGCCGCTTTGCTGGGGCCGGGCCGGGACACTGACAGCCCCGACCGGCCCCGCGGGCCGAGCTGACGACAGCCGAGACG
>VWZN01013934.1:659283-684223 GCA_013396955.1 Regulus satrapa | reverse complement strand
GGAACAGGCAGGGAGCCGTAAAGCAAACGAGGCGGGAACGGGGGGGAGCGCGTCGCAAAGCGGGGCGAGGAGGGGTCGCCGTTGGCCGAGCTGCCGGCGTACCTGCGCAGCGCGCGGGGCGGTGTCGCGCGGCGGCTCCGCGGGCCGCGATTGGCTGCGGGACAGCAGCAGGTGGCTCCCCATTGGTGCGTGCCGCCCCTCGCGGGGAGTGTGGCTCCGCCCTCAGTGGCGCGAGGGCGGTGTGAAGAGGGGAATAGGGGGCGGGAAGGGCGCGGCGACGCCATGAGGGTGGCCGAGCGCGCGGGCGGACTGGGCTGGGCGGGTGTGGAGTTTTCCTGTCTGGAAACGTTCCAAACCCACCCGGACACTTCCCTGTGTCACCTGCTGTGGGTGACCCTGCCTTGGCAGGGGAGCTAAATGATCTCCAGGGGTCCCTTCCAACTCCAGCTGTCCTGTGATTCTGTGACCAGTACTTCAGTAACTTTAGTTGGAATGGTCTAAGATCCCAATCTCTCACCAGCACTTTCTGTTTCATACCTGAGCAGAGGTTATTTACGTAGAAGGGAAGATAAACTCTAACCTTGCTAATACTATCTCTAGAAAATTTGGGCCATACAAACAAATTCTTATATCTTTGCTCAGTGCACTAGAGATAGTGAAAATGGATGTTTATCTCCTGTGCTTTCCAAATACTTGCAGCCTCAGTTTTTAAGGTTCAGAGCTGGGCTGAGAGTGCAGCCTGGGGCACAGCTACGCTCTGCAAGAAGCCCTGGATGCTGCCCTCTTCGCTGCAGGATTTCAGGTTGAAAAAAAACCAACCAAACAACCAAAAACCAAAACCAAACAAACAAACAAACAAACAAAAAAAACCACCAAAAAAACCCCAAAACCCCTAAAAAATGCCACATAACCCCACAAAACGCACACACACCAAACCCAAAAGGCTCAAAAGCTCTACAAAAAAGTCCCAACAAAAAGCTTCTCTTCACACTTCTTCCCTCATTGCTTACTTAGAGAGCAGTAGGTTTGAGGAAAAGCATTGGGTAACCTCTCCTTCTTCTATATATATTTAGCATATGATATGACAACCCACAACAACGCCCCGCTTTGCTGTGTGAATGGAAGAATTTTAATCCCCTTGGCATATTGCATTATGAAAAGCCAAAATGTACCCCAGCATATTTCTGTGGACTACTTAGACTCCTATTTAAAAGCAGCAATGTGAATCTGAACAAGATCTCAAGGCATCATTTATTCCAGTTGATTTGACATGCACTGAAACAAGGAAGCTCTGTGGAAATCAGTCCTAAATGTTCAAACAAAATCCTCATGTGGTAGGATTCCACATATCCTAGATGGCCGGGCTTGGTCATTAATATTACAGGTACAGTTAGAACTAATTGTTAGGGTTATGTAATAAGGCTAAAAATGTAATCTTATTCTCCTTTACTGAAAATTTAATTTTTTTTTTTTCCTAAACTCCATGCAGGGAGCAAAACAATGATCTGTCTGCATTTGGAGGCATTTTTCTTTCGTTTTTCTTCCTGGAGTAAACAAGTTCTTGTAGCATTTTCCACCAGGCTTTGCCTATTACGTTTTTTAACCTTTTGCCTACTCCATTTGTGTTTAGCTTTCTTAAGGCAGAGCCAAGGGTCACCAAGTCTCGGTCAAAGCCTTACCAGCAGTGAGTCAAAGCCTTACCAGAATTTTCTCCAATTCTGAGAGTATCTCACCTTATTTTTATTTTTTTTCCCTCTAAAGTAGTTAATGGAAAAATCATTAACCTGAAACATGTCCAGAAGAAAGCAGTCCCACATGACAGGCTCTACCAGTTACACAACAAAACCAGCTAGCAAGGATTTGAAGTTTGCTTTTGTTCCGTATGTATTTGTAGTGCTTTTATTTGCATATAGCTTTTAGGCATTTTGTAACCATACAAGATTCCCTTAATATATCCATTGCTTTTCTTTTACCCCTTCTAACCTGTTCAATAGAGAAATTAGATTGGATTTGACATGAGTTGCTCTTAACACCATGTTAGGTGTGCTTTTGAGAATGTTGTTCCCTGAGTGAACATTAACTGGTAGTTTAATAAATGATTGAAGCAGGTTTTTCTTTGTGGTGTTTTTTGTTTTGTTTTGTTTTTTAATGTCAGAATTAGGCTATTTGACTCAAAATTTGCTGAGGTTTTGTGAACCCCTTCTCTTCAGACATGTGGTCATCTCTGGTGCAAGACTTCTCTGTCCTTCTGTGACCTGGAGGAAAATCACTGATCATCTCAAATTGATCATGTCAAATTGATTTTGAGAGGGCCTGGTGGATTTCAGAGCAAGTTTCATTAGGTTTTGCTGCTGCACACTTTTTTCCTAAAATATATTCCACCTGTTTTTTTCCTAGTCTGAACTATGCTTCTTCCTATTTTTTTCATGCTAAATTCATACATATTTTGGGTTATTATTACCATACTTCTGCTGCTTTTATCTGTCATGGACTCTTTCTGCATTATTTAATGACTGCAATTTCCTTATTCTTGTTTTATCTTCTAATGGTTTTATCAAACTCCTTTAATTGTGTTTTATGTCCCATGACAGTTGAAACTGATTTCATAGCTCAACCTTTCTGATTTTGTTATCTGCAAGCTGACACCATTTCTTTGTTTTCATCTACTCAATATGTCCCTTTGGCTATTTACTTGTTCTCTTTTGATTTTTAGGTCATTATGTGCTTGTGAATAAGACAAGCCATGTATATCAAAGGGTGGCTCCCATGTTTCTTCTAATCAGAACAAGCAATTGTAGCTGGTTTGGTTTTCTAACAGACCCTGCAGTCTTTTATCCCTTAGATTATCTTCACAAATACCCTGCCTTCCACTTCCTGGAATTTCTTCCTGACATTCTCATTGCTTTCTTTTGTTTCTTCTTAGCCTTGTACTTCTGGCCTTTGCGAGGAGGTACTTCCGAAGTTTATTTGTCCAGTTATTCTCCTTATTTTCCCTCAACCTTTGGCCAGGTCACTACATTTTTAACTTTCTTACTGGCTTTTTTTACTGCTGGTTATGAAGCTACAACTTTTCCTCGCTGGATTTGAAAGCTGGTGTGCCTGAGTTCCCTTCCCGGTTTTTAGCTGATTGTCTCTATGGCTGTGCAGCAGTTACTCTGCATGGGATGCTCTAACAACAGAGGCTTTCTGTACATAGCAGTTCTGCAGCTCCTCATCCCTTGCTGCCAGCACATGTCTGCACTCTCCTGAACTGCTGCCTGTGGCTGTAGGGGACAGAGCAGAGCATTCCTGGCTCCTCCATTATTGACTCCACAAGTCTTCAGTGCTAGTACGTCAGGGCTGGTGGTTTTGCCCACAGGGACAGATATATAAGGTAGTCAGGGCTGGATGAGCTTTAATAATTGGTAGTATCTTAAATTTTGCCCTCCTAGGAGGTGAGCTGCTGGATGATTGGTCTGTTCAGCAAATGAATGCTATGTCTCTCTCAGAAGGGAGTCTCCATAACCTGTTCCCCATTTCTGGCTGTGGGGGTGCAGGGACAATTCTAGCTGCAGGGGACATATGGCACTTCCTTGTATCATCTCCAGAGCTACACCTCAGGAATTAGTACTTCGTAACCTCAATGGATTTAGATCCAGCTGCTGAGTAAAGCAGCCTGCGATATTTCTCATTTTAAAGCATCTCCTGTCTTCCTCTTGACATGCCTTTGCAGGCACATACGTGGTGGTGTTCTATTGCCTGGCAATAACAGACATTGCAGAGCAATCCACTAATGCTATGCAGTAGTTAAGCTTGACAATAAAATCAGTGCTAAAGGATGTATCTGATACAATTCTTAACAAACATCTTCAGGGGGAAAGAGTGGTGCCTTTTCCCATCTGTCAAAAGGACTGCAATAAAACATTATTTGGAATGTTGCTTGACAGACAAGGGAACAACAATTTAATAAGTTGCTGAAGAAACTGTGTTGTGTGAAAACTTCAGTCCTTCAGGACGGAAGGAATTAATATTTCCCTGCTGTGGTAGCTCCAGAGTTGCAGAAAAATATGAAGAAAAGATACACTGCTTGGACAGTCTTCCTAGACCTTGTAATGAAATACCTGTTCAATAAAGTGGGCAGAAATCCCGCGGTAGATAGATGAGGTTGACTAGAGCCACTATGGCATTTAATCAGCTGCATCCTCAAACTGAGCCAAGTGAGAACACAGCTTGATGTGACACTTGCATTTCTCTTTGCATCTTTGATTACGGATACATTATCCCTACATGCTGGCATGATGCTTGAGCAGTTTTATTCCATGTGGAGCACACAGCAGTAACTAAATAGATAGAACACCCGAGAATGCTAAGAAGGGAGTCTGTGTTACAGAAATAAAGAACAACATCTGTAAAATGCATGCTCAGTGCTGACACATTTGTGAAGGCATCCTAGTAGAAATATGACTTTAGTATTAGTCTAAAGAAAACTGAAATAAATGTTTAAAAACTAAACAAGCCAAGAAGAAGCTACACCTCTTTTTTAAAAAAAACCACTTTCTGAAATTCAGAAGTACTTAGTGCTGAAAAATATAGCTGCAGCTTTTAGAGGCAGCAGTCCTCATTGTGAGTGACTGTGGAGCACACTATTGCACAAAATCAGCATATGTCATTTGAGATATCCACAGTTTCCACGTAAAATCTGATTGATTAGGATAAATTAGCACATTATGGAGCTAGAGGCATTTAATTGTCTGCAGTTCTGGTAAGATATGGGGTAGGATCAAACAGCAACATAAAGCATATATTTCTAGCTGAAGCCCTGCAAATGAGGCAACAGTCTTACAAAACCACTAGGAAAAGATCCTCTTCTGTGAATGGCAAACAGAATGCTATGATATGGGCAATATGATTGCAATTGAGAGTCAAGAAGTTAAAAGTAAAAAAGATGCAGAATGGATCTGGAAAAAAATTTTGACTACCAATACATAAATACGGGCAAATTAACAGCTGTTGTGAATAACAATGATTATAGGCAAGCCAAGCAACAGCTGGGCAGCAGGAACTGAAGCAAGAGTGCTACCTATAATAATGAAACATGAAAGTATTTTGTCAGCATAGAAGACAAGCATTTCAGGCCGTTGCTGCAATTGCGACTGCTTTCCCCTGCCTTACGTGCAAAAAGGCCTGTCTGTCATGATTAGATTACAGGTGGGTGGGGCTGAATACTTGAAGCTTTTATTAGCATAGTTATTCCTGTTATTATAAGCTCTGTGGGTAGAAACCATGCAAGCTCTAGGCTCTGGTCTATATCACATGTGCATAGGAAACAGCTAGTCCTGTGCTGTGAAAAGCTGTCCTGTGCAAAACTGTATAGGCAAGGGGAAGCAGAGTACAAGAGTCTGGCAGAGAAGTAGCTGGCTGTTCTTTTTCTCAGTGCCTGAGAAGCAACCCTTGAGGCTGCTCAAGGGTGGGGCAGCTCCTCACTGCTGGGCTCACTGCCAGCACCGAACCTTGTGTGAGGGGTGGGAAAAACCCCAAACCAACCTGAAACAAACAAAAATACCCCCAAACAGTATCTTCCCCTGCTTAAATTTACATTATAGTTATTCTTAAAGGCAAGTTTTCTCCAGGGATTTTTTTTTTCCTAGAAGTCAACCAGCTGTAGATGAAGGAGGCCCCCTGCATGAGTAGCACTCAGAACCTTGAGGCAGCAGGAGGAAGGGGCCTTTATATGATGAGACTGCTTTCAGTCTTCAATTGATCAGCATGGTAAAAGAGACAGACAAAAGTGAAACTGAAATTGCATAAGCCAAATTCCTGCTGAAATATGTGTAGTGGTGATGGCTATATCGATGTATGTGTTTTACTGTCATGAAGACTGATACTGTTTTAAAGGCATCTTCTGGGCTAAAGTTCATCTTGCAGTTTACTCATATATAATATTGCTTTAAATTAGATAATTTTAGATTTCTAATTTCACATATAAAGCTATATTACTAGGGTAGTTTAGAAGAAATCAGGTTTTAAACATGGGGAAAATCTGTTTAATAGGTTTATTCACAAATTGCTTATACTTGCATTTGGCAATGTGGATACAAGTACTGGGTTACATGGGTATATTGATTACTATTCAATAAATTTACCTTTATAAGTGTCTTTGTTTTTTAACTTATAAAATTCTCTTAAGTAAAGAAGTTGCTACAGTAAGTAGTAAATTTTAATAGTCATGTGTCCACTTCCCTGTGAGAAGAAGCACCAAACTGCAGTTTCTGGTACCACATCACTGCATTACTGGTATCCCTGAAGTAATTGTGAAGGATTATCTTGTGTTTGGGAAGGAAGGGATGAGGACTGCTTGTGCAGTGAGGTGCACTCTGTCCTTTATACTCCTAAATCAGATCAGCTGGGGTAAGAGAGCCTTTTCTTGTAAAATTGCCTTGAAAATTCACCTCCTTCACTCAGCTGGAGAAACTTTTGTTAGAGTTAAATTACATATAATCACTTCATTTCTGTAATTACCATGTCCAGAAGAGCAGAATAGGAGGGCTGGTGACGCTCTCTCTGCAGGCTGTCCCTCATAGCAGGTGTCATATTGGGCTACAAAGCAGAGTTGGTTTCCTCATCCTGGAAAACTTGCCTTGGTGATGAATCCACCAGAAGTACAAAAAACCCCAAAAAACAAACAAAAAAACCCCCCAAACCCCCGAACAAACAAACAAGCAAACAACCCCCCCACACACTTTTCTGTATTTAAAAACTACTTCCATTTTCTGGGGAAGGACTATCAGTAATGTGACATGGACTTCTCAAGTAAGGTTGGGAGGAGATTTGGTTCCTGCTTTGCTGCCTAGCAAAGTGTGTGCTGAAATACTTGTGCTTTTAGAAGAAACTTTGTCACTGATTTTCTCACAAGATTTGTATGTCTATAAAGTGCTTTAGCCAATACAAACATCCCACTGATTATAAGGAAAAGGAGAGAGTCAGGAGGGTTCTGACTGATGGTAGAAAGTGAGGTGTCAAAGCTGAGAGACAGTGGTGAATAATGACAGTCATTTTAGTTATGTAATCTTTCCCTCAGGGTCTTTACTGAGCTGTATATAGAACAAATTTAGTAGAAAATGATAAAAAATATATGTTTCTGGCATGGTTCACTACTAATAAATTAACTTACTGTATGCTCTTTCCTGGAGCCTTCGCTCAGTCTAAACAACCTAAGCAGGGCTGGAGGATGACCAGGAGCAGGGAATCATTCCTGACAGAAAAGTGCAATTCTCTGCTTTTCTCTTCTTTCAGCCCTCCCCCAGTTAAAGAGCAACCACCTAAACTACTGCCACTGGAAAACTGAACATAAATATTGGTAGACTCTTTCCCTCAAATAAAAAAAAAAAGGGGTAGATTTTCACATTTGAGACACATTTGAATCAGCAGTGCGTGATTACACCAGGGCTCACTTCAGTCTAATTACGGTATCCTCAGTTGCATTAACCTTAAGGTCAGTTTTTGTCTAGATGGACTGACATTTCCCTTGCTCACTGGAGAGCTGTGAGAGCAAGATGGTATCTAAGATGTCTCTGCCTTACGAGAAGAAGCCAAAGGTCTCTGAACAGGTGATGCATATCCAAACAGGGACCCTGCAATTACCTTTGGCCTATTTCCTTGATTAAAAGAAAAGAGGGAAATTTCAGGAGGTTACAGTGTATAAACAAACCATAGATATACATGATGAGTAACTTGAAGGTAAACATGTCAAAGTCCTTTTCAAAGCTACTGGGATCAAAGTGAAATAAGCAATAGGTCATAGTGGACTTCTGCAAAGTCATTCAGGACTCAGCAAGAGTAATTTAGGCTTTCCCAAGACCTAACAGCCAAAAAACAAACAAACAAACAAGCAAAAAAAACCCCCAAACAAAACAAAACAACAACAAAAAAAACCCCCAAAACTATTCAAGTGTGTATACTTATAGAAAAACAGATGCATTTTACTCATGTACCCACATGTGCATGTGCCCAATTTAATTTGGTTCATACATAACCTCCAAACTACGTAGAGAGGATCTTTTCTTAATAGAAAGACTTGAAATGTGTGCCACAGACATCTGAATTCATCCTTATATGGGGATTGATCTTTCTAATAAACGTTAATGTTAACATTATTAACTGGTGATGCTACAGCTTCACCAGTTCACAAAAGCTATCTTGTATTTTACTAGAGATAGCTTGTTTTTCACACCAAGTGCCTTCTAAATTAAATACTATATCCAAAAGCATCTGGATCCAAAAGACCCTTGGCACCTGGGCTGGACACAGTGTCTGCCCTGTACACAGAGGAAGTGTTAGCCCTTGCAGAGTGGAAGTCAAACCTTTCACACACAGCAGTAAGTTCAACAATACCAAACGAAGAAGGTATGTGGAGCAGATCAATACCCTTACTGTGACCCCCCCCCTCTGTGACTTCAGTGCTGCTTTCTTGCTCAGATTGTCCCTCTTGAAGGCTGTGCAGAAGTACATTTTTATAACCTGCTGAAAGCAGTTCCTTCTTTTCTCTGAAAGCTCAGAAGGAGGCAGTGGGAGCATCATCTCTGCATCACATGGCAACCCTGTGATCTCAGTGCTTGCTAAGAGTGCTGCAGATCAGGACAGGGAGTCCCCTCAGCTCCTTCCTTAGGCTGATGTTGGTCAGACCCACCCAACAACCTCCTGGGAGTGTGTTGCAGGCTTCCAGCAGTGCAGGCTTATTTAATGCTCTTTGGACTCAAAGAGGGGCTGTCACTTTGCAGGAGGGTGCCCTGATGGGGATTGCTATGCAGCACTACCATAGTGAGTGGCTGCTCTGCCCAGATTTCTGCCACATCATTCCTCAAGGAGGCTGCTACAGCAGTGTTTATCACAGAGCTGGAAAAGGTCTCATTAGATGTAATCCTTAGTGTTTAGGTTTACCAAAAATAGTTCTTCTGGGAATTGCTAATATTCACCATTTTGAAGCTGAGGAGTGGGATAGTGTTTTCCCTGGAGAAGCACCTTCTTTAACTGTGACTATGCATTGTTAGGAACAGCATTTATACTTGTTATTTAATAATCCTTCCTTTCTCCTTCCCTCCCTCACAGATATTCAGAAGCTGCATAAAGCCAGTCAGTTCACAAGTTGCCACTCAGCTTCAGGCCTTGGTAATGTAAAAATTCAAGATTTTGTGGTTTAATTTTCACTCTCTTTTAAAAGCTTAATTATATTTGGAGATCTAATTTGAAATTAAAGTCTTTCTTATCTCTTTCTTTTTCTGAAAGGTTTCACTCATGTTTGAGTGAAACACTAATCTATTTCTGTAAGGCCCTCCTGTGGTTCATAGGGTTAGTGCACTATTAATGCTATAATAATTTATTTGGATTTTAAGGCAGTGAGTTTTTTTACAATGTTTAGTGAACACCATTTTCTTGGTCTTGTTACAGGTTTTAACCATATTGCACCAACTGCAGGGAACAGGTTGTTCTAAATTAACACTCTCTGTAGTCATAAACATCACAAAATTTCAGAGCGATATTCTATGTTGTCAAAAGAGCAAATATTCTCCACGTGTACCATAGTAAAGACACAGATTGCAACAGAGAAAGTTGTTTGTTCCAGTTTTGTGTGGCTTAAAAATCTTTGAATTAATTCTTGGAGTTCATCCATAAACCTTGATCTGCTCATTCAGTGCCAACTGCTTGTGGTAGGGTGATATGAATGCATGTCACATTTGAGTCCCAAAGAGACAATCACATGCATTTAAAATTGATTTCCAGATTACTGAAGGCTATTGAAGTCATCTGCTTGCTTCTGCACTAACCTTCTGTCTGCTAAGGGACACTACTAAAAGTGATACAAAGGAATGATAAACCCCGTTTCTCCTTTTATGCTTTATTCTAAAATAAAGCTGATGGGTCACACTTGTCATTTATCTAAAGTGAAAGGCAGGTTGTTTCTGTTCTCTGTGTTTAAGTCTCCATTGTAACAGCTTATATTCCTAAAGGGCGAATTGTTTTAGTACCAACAGATGAAATAAATACATGGATGAGTAAAGCAAATAACTGATAGTAACAGAATTTACAACAGAGACAAGAACCTAGACAACAATGTGACAATTAGAAAGTCTGGGTAAATGCACTGGAAATCACTAGTCTTCCTTTGCATGCCTTAGCATGGAGACCATCATTAAAATTGAAGCTGCAAAATTCTACAGCAGGGAAAGAGTCAGGCTTTACAGCTGCAGCTGTTTTTACCAATGACTACAGAGCCTGAAGGACAGGAAGAATCAATTAGGCAGGAGTGTGCCAAGCCAAAGCCATGCACAGGCTTACCACAGATGGTGAGTCACCGGCCTCTTAATAAACTAATTTCCTCAACAAAAAATGGAATTGATCTCAGGCCAGCTTTGGTTGTTTAGAAAAAAAAAAAAACCAAACTCCTGACCATCTAGATGAATGGACAGATTTTTTTTTCCATTGTGTCTCCTGACTGCTGGAGTCTGGTACTTTTAACAATGCACTGAAGTTATGAGTAACCTGAAAAGCTGGACATAGCCTAAAATCCTTGTCTTCAGCTCTTCTTCACAGCTTTTAACGCAAAATCTTAGCTTCCTGTGATCTTCAGACATTAGCTGTTATTGTTACTGCCTCTTGGTTGCCCTGCTGTATTGCCTGAGGTGCTCAGCCAGCAGTTGTGCTGCCCTTGAAGATGATGCTATTCAGGCATGTAACAGGACTTTCTGAGCCTCAGGACAATTCCCATGGTACATTATTGTGGGACATAAAAAGAGGGTGAAGTGAAATGGGATGGGATAAAAGAGGGAAAAGATACAAGAAAGAAATTAATGTTGACTAAAGAGCAAAATTACAAGTGGGAGGAGAGTTACTGGCTACTGTTTTTGTTGTTTTATTTTTAAAATTTTAAACAAGTGTATGCCTCAGGGGGAAAAACGTAGGGTTACTTTCTCATTGAGTGCAGAGGTTTAAGATGCAAGTTTCCTAAAAGGGCTGTGTCTTGATTAGGCACTTAAGTATATTCTGGAAAGCCCTCCTCTCAGATATCTCATTTCTTCATTTTCTAGCGTTGGAGGGAAAGACTACCATCTGACTGCCGAAGACCTAGCATGATCCATGGCCCTTCCTAACCAGGTCCTCTGAAAAGTTAGTGTGTGGCCAGCAGTGGATGAACTTGGCTCATTCCTGGCCATGGTCATATTGAAAGAGGAATGAGAAGTGGGAATGGAAGAGAAACCCTAGATTGGATTTGTTTTGTTTTTTATCTTCCTTTCCTCTTTGAACATTCTTATATATGATTATGGTTCTCCAGAGAAGCCTCCTTTTTTAACCACTGGGCTTATATAAAGACAGGTATACCAGATTTGTTTGCCTTCCTACCAGAAGAGGCCAGAAATGCACAAGATGGACCCATGAAGCAGAAATGTGGTAAGAGGAAGGTGGAATAGCTCATGGTAGATGCCGAGGTGCAGAGGACGAGGATGGGGAGGGACATGTATGTCCTGGTGGTGAAGGACCATGAGGACTAAAGGAGCAGGAAGTTTCTTTCATGAAGAGAGAAAGTAAAGGAAGGACATACATGGGAGTAGGACAGGAGCAGCTGGCAGGAAAAAAGAGGCATGAGACTGCCTAAGGTCAGAGCAGAAATCCTATTAACAACATCCTTGAAGTCCAAGTTTGCTCAGTTGTGCTTGCTTGGATATAAATCACATTCTGTTTCTCCATCTCTGGTACCGCATGCTGTTCCTGCAAGGAAGCAGAGCGAGACTCAGCACCTCTGTGATGCTGCCAGGTCTGATGACAATCCAGATGTGAATGCTAGTGTAACTGTGTGCCGGCTCAGATGTAATGCCAGGGAAGCAGAACCAATCCCTCAAAGTAGGAGGGGTTGATTTTACTTTTGTGGTCACTAGTAAGTCCAGTAAACAGAAAAGGCTATGCAGGCTGCTTGCCAGAGACCAGCAGTTTCCAGAGGAATGGTACCTTGGAAGATCTCAAGAGGGCAAGGGAAACTCGTGCTGAGGCAGCTTGTGTGAAAGCACTCATTTGTCTGGCACTGAAATCCTAAATTTGTCTAGTGGGTGAAGTGTATGAATGAAAGGCATTAAAGGCTTACTTGCTGCTTCCCAAAACAGAGTTTTGAGTGTTCAGGCTGCACAGAGATAACAGTTCCAAGTATAATTTGACCAGGTAACTGAGTACTTTTCCTGTGACCCACACATGGCATTCAAACATGCCCAGTGCTCCAGGACTGGAAACGAATTATTCAAAAACAAGCAGGATCCTTTTTGTTTTTCTTTTCTTTTTATTTCTTTATAAAGAAAGGAAAGGATGGGCATGCCAAACCAAAATGGCAGAATACAGACAAAGGTGAGCACTGAGGCTTCTCCTTGGGGGCCATCCACAGTAAACTCTTGCCTTGGTAGGGTACAGCTCCCCATCCCTCCTGCCAGGAGGAACCCAGCATGCAGCCAGCCCTTCAGTACAATCACAACTCTTTGAAGTTAGTTTGCACAGTTTCACAATACCATCAACCCCCATCACGGTGGGGCAGCAGCAGCTGAGGCCAGCAACATTAGCAGCAGCATCATGGGATACAGTGCACAGAAAAAAGGGAGCAAATAGCTGGTTTGCAAACAATTGTAGGTAACAATATAGAAAGTCCAAAGATCATCATTCTGCTATAAAAATATTACACTTCATAAAACCATGTACTATAAAAAAAATCTATTCAAAACGCTGGTAAACATAACAAGTATCTGTACACTGGCTGCCCTTTTCATACAGGAAACATAAAAAGCGTGAGCCTCAGAAATAATTATTTTGTAAACATGAATATGGAGCCTGTAAACAAAGTGCTAGATCATGGTACATATTTTATCAATTTAATACTACCCAAACAAATCCCTTACACACATCATCACCTAATGGCCAGACTCCACTACTGAAACAGGAAAGAGGATTTAGAGCTTTCCCACTAGAGTCACTGAAGGTGCCTATGGATTAAGGAATTCCCACAGGAGTGAAGGCAGCAAGATTTGGCTCTGAGTAGCAAATGAAAAACAATCTTTGAGCAACTTTTAGTTTTCAGTTTCTACACTTCAAATGCATATTTTCCAGCCTCTCCTTTCAAAATTTGCCCTCATCAAAGAGGGTGTGCATTTTCCTCATTTTCCTTTCAGACTAAAGCATCTCTGAAAAATATGTCCATAACATCCATTTAGCAGACATAATGGAGCACAAGTTGACTCTGTAACTATATATACCAAAGCAAGAAGTAGTAGTTGACCAGTTCAACACTGAGCATCATGACTTACACAATATGGGATGACAAAAAGGGCCAAAAACTTAACTTTAGACTCTAAACTTTGGGCTGCAAAATATTCTCATGTGCAAGCCTTGTCCTGACATGTATGATCAGATGCTGGCTGACATACATGGGCTGTTACCAAGTTGCACCTGGAAATGCAAGGTCTAGGTTTACAAAAATCTGTGAAGAGAGTTTAGATAAAATTTGGCTCTAAGAATTACTTCAACTTTATTTACTCTGTAACATTCTTGTTCTGCACAGGCTTCAATCCATCCTTCTCCTGAATACTTTGAGTTTTAGTTCTGTACACACTGAGAACCTTACTTTTAAATTAATATTATCTCCTGAGTTGCAATTCTTGTGTTTTTGCTAACTTTCAGAATAGTAGAGTGTGCAGTTCTCTGTGTCTGCTGTGGACAAACATAGAGAGAGAAGTGTGGGACTGTGTTCACACAGGACCTGAGGTACCAGAAGCATCTTAGCTGCAGTATTTTCAGGCAACACAGGATTTCAGCATTCGGGTCAGCTTGGAGGTAAAAATATACCCTTCTAAAGGAAAATGATGTATACCTCAAAAGAGGAAAAGAAAAATGGGCTTGCACATTTTGCTTCTTTTTTTTTCTTTTTTTCTTTCTTATGTATTATACTAAAATATTATTTTAGGCCTTTTTTTTTAAAAAAGGAATATCTGAAGGGTTATGCTGCTTGCCTGTCTTTTAGGATTCAGATATGTGAATGTGGAACTCACGTGACTCTTGCTTAAATGTTTCATCTCTGGATGTTCAACAAGGGAACTTTGCTTCTAAATATTTGCTTTGGCATTTCTGATGCACACATCCTAAAAGAGGGCTTCAAAATACCTGCCTGAAAATAATTTGCCAGTGAAAGCTACAATATATTTTCTGCTATAATGATCTGCTGGATTTTCTGTGTTTGACTGCATTATTCCTTCTAGGGATTGAGAAAGCTGTAGAATACCCCAAAATCAAGAATTTCTTCTGCAAAAATGGATGATTTAAAAACAAACCCTGGGGTTTTTCAATCACTTTTATTAAGGTAATGGTGATAAAAATATGCACAATTAACATTATTTCCTCATGACATGCCAGTTGTGGCTCTACACCTTCCGGTTACAAGGAGTTTGTATGAACTTGGGGCAAATTTTCAGAAGCCTGGACTTGTTCTCTCTCTCAGTGCACAGGGCTTGGCACTGGGAATCTGCTGCTGTACAAACATCACACCATTTATAGCCCTGACTCTTAGCCACACCTGGGCTCTGCTCAGCATAATGCAGCAACAGAGGGACAGGGGTGACACTGAACTTGTAGCCACTCCAATGTGTTTACAGAACTGTTGGCTAAACTGATTCTGTTGCCTTCCTGCTGTCCCCAGCCATTTGTTGTGACACTCAAACATTTGCTTTGCCCCATGGTGACTTGGCTAAGGGAGGTGTGAAAGGACAGATGAGCAGCTGAAGTCAAGAGAAAGTGACTGCCTGCAATTTTTAGCATCAGCACTTGCATATGCTGGCTTAAGTTCAGTAGACCAGCAGCATGTGCCATCCATGGCTTTGGGGATGAGCCAAACCCTGTCATAATTCATATCACAGACACACAGCAATTGCATACTTGAATGAGGTTTGGATGTATTCAAAGGTACCAGAGCTGGGTACAAGTTGTTGGAGAGAGCTGAAAGGGTCTGGCTGGAAAGAGAGCCCAGTATTACACCCAGGGTTAGATGAAGTACAGGGACACACAATCTGTACCTTGTAAGAGTGTGACATGTGATGTTATGACCTCATGTCACACAAGGCATACTTCACTCAGCTTCTGTGCTTGGGCTATCCCCAGTACCCTGGGCTCTCAGGGAGGTGAACAAGTTGGTGTTTGGTTTGGTTTTGTGTAATGTTTTTGTAAGGGTCAATTGTCATTTGCTGAAATATTTAGTCTTTATAAATGCTAACTGCTGTTAAAATGTTCTTAGGAAAAAGTTAAACAGATTTTAAGTAAGTGAAAATTCATGAGGTGCTGGGGCAGGGGTCAGCTCTCTCTTTGAGCAGCATCTCCCACACCTCTGCCATACACACAAGCTATGCTCTGGTGCTGTATAGGAATCAGGGTAATGCTTCCCAAGATATTCTTCATCAGGGCCATTTGGCTTCTTCAGAGTCCTGGAGCTGCAGAGGTGGGGTCCAGCTCTGCAGAATGTGGGGATATACCTCCTCCTTGCTGGGCAGACACTTCTCTCCTGGACTGAACAACAAAACCTGCATGGATATGGTTCTGTGCAACCTGCTCTAAGCGAACCTTCTTTAGCAGTGGGGGCTGGACTAGATGGCTCCAGAGGTCCCTTCCAACCCTAACCATTCTGTGACTGATTTTGAAGAGAGTTTCCAGATCAGGTGACTGTGTGCCAGGTACACTATAGTATACCTTGGACAGTCATTGCATTGTGCAGCATGATGGTTAAAAATATAACTACAATATTTGTGATAGCCTAAGGCACTACATCACTTTATCGATTAAAAACTTGCAAGATGGTATGTTGTAATTCAAAGAGATTTTTAGACTTTCAGGAGTTAAACATAACTTTTAGTAAAAGTCTTTTAAGGTTATATGAAGAGAAAGCAAGAGGCTAAGCCTATTTCAGTTTTCTCCTAGGAAAAAAAATTGCTTGCTGCTGAATTACACCATGGCCAGATGTCTAGAAAGGAGATGCTGGTATAAAAGCAGCCATTGCAGTAATTAGGCCATAGCTTAGGATCATCTGGATCCAGCTGGGCCAGGGGAAGTGGTGGGTGCTATCAGTCTGAAATAATGACTGCCAGTGGCATATTCCCATCTTTCTGCCTCCCTTGGATTTATTTGATGGAGGCTCTTGTATTCCAGTCCAAGTGAGCTAGATCAGCAAGACTGACAGTGGAAATGGTTTAACTGGGTTCACTTGAACAGATCAGAAAATCCTCAGAAGAGTACCTCCCATGGTAGGACTGCAGAGAGGAGACTGGATCTGCCCTTGGAAGTGCATGGGGATGCACATCTGGGACAGAGAGGAGGCTACATGGGGCAGTTTCTTCTGTGGCTGGGCACAACCTTTTTTTTTTAACACCCAAAGTAATCATGACCATTATCAATGACAGATTTCAAAGAAGACTGCAGGAAAAAAAACTCTATGAGTGTTGCATCAACGTCTGGCTACATTTCTACCCTTATTTGGACAAGCTGGGACAGCACTATTTTTGTGCATGTGTTTACATACAGACACGTATGTGCACACATCTGGATGCACTGGCAACAAACCTTAATAAACAAAGCCCACTACATGTATGGGCTTTTAGATTTTTTAAACTTACAAAGTAATTAATGAGCGTTAAGATTTATGAGTCCATATGTGTCTCTGTGATAATAGTTGGTGGTTTAGGAAGAGGTCCATCAGGAAGAGATTTAAACCCTTAAACTTTAGGAAGAGCAACATCCTGTAAGCTTGGCCTACAATAATACTCAGTTATTGAAAAAAATGCTCAAAGAATTAAGACTAAATATATCTAGATTAGATTTTTTCCAATGGTTGTGAGGGAAAGCAAACTGAATCAATGCAAGATGACCAGGAAATCAGAAAGAGACAAAAACTGTACATAGTATTTTCAATAGTTTTCTGCCCATATACAATACCATTACTCTGACCATTAAAAATACATTTTGTTAAAACAGCATCAGCTGGGACCCCAGAAAATCCAGCCCTCCCTCCAGGTTGCATCCTTATGTCCATCTTGCTTTATTCCAGGACAGAAGTCATTTCAAGGGAAACAAGAGTTGTTCTGGACCAACCAGGACATCCCTGCCAGTGGATATCCTGGTGGTGTGCTGTTAGCAGAGACATGTGAGACTTAACTTCTAACAAGCAGAAAATTCTAAAGGCAGCAAAAAGCTGACACTGAGCACAGCTTAGCCAGAGAAGAGAATGTGGGCTGCTGTGTGCACAAGCACAGACACCCACCTGTGTGTTTGCACTCATCAGTCCCAGCCAATTCAGCCTCTGTGTAGAGTTTCACAGCATTGTTTATTTTAGAAAAGAAAAGGGCTTCAAGGAGAGCTGCTTTGCAGTGAATCTCTGTGCACAGCACATAAACTTGAACATTAAATATCAGTTTAAATTATTAAGAATAAATTTAAATTTAAAAATAGACTAATGCAAACAAATTTCAGTCAACATTGAAGCAGAGATAGTTTTAGGAAGAATATTAGTATAGCAAATGAAACCACTTGGACACTCTGAGGCAGTGATCTGGTAATTCCAGTTCAGCACCGAGATACACAAACTACCCAGCAAGCAAAAATTACCATGTCTAGCATATGAAGCTCCATGTTCACATTTTCCTTTTCTTTTCCTCCCCTGTCTCAACAGAAGAAAGCCAATATAATACAGTAGCTTTTCCCACAAAGTATCTGAGGTGAAAAAATTCACTCAGAAAATAAAAATTAACAAAAGCAGTACAAAGAAGAATCCCGGTCAGCTTGTGACCACCAATAAGCCAAGATGGGTAAGAAAAAAGAATAAAAAAATAGTTCACATCTGGCACCACAAACCTTGCTTGCTTTCATTGAAACCAGGGAATGAGAAAAATGTCCATTTTGCAGAGACCATTTCAACAAAAGTTTTCTTTCCCTGGATCTGGAAAATCCAGGTATTAGGGCACAGAATTTTTGTTTTATATGTATATAAATACACATGTACATATTCATATAAATATAAAATCAGAGCATCCTCCCATTTCTCCTCGTAATTTATTATTATTAAAGCTTGTAACAGAGATGGCTGAACTCTTCACTAGTGGGTACTCTCTGCACACATGTGCAGTTTAGGGAGTTTAGGTCCACTAGAGTAGAACACCCAGGCAGGGACATGAAATGCTGGGTGACAGAGGCAGGTATGAGTGAACAGCCAGGGCAGGGCAAGGAGCAGTGACTGGAAATGACCTCTCTATCTCCAGCGTGGCACTCTGGCCTGCCAGAACGGCTCTCGGTGGGCAGACTGGGTGATGGTGTGGGAGGATGGCTGCATCGACCCATTGGCCCCTGGGCAGCACAGCCACCCACTGTCTTCTGCACCAGTCACTGCATGGGGACTGACCCTGCTTTGAGAGGGAGTCACAGTCTGCCCCCCAGCCACTTGTACACTAGTTGCCTTTGGATTATTTTGCCTACTGTCCTCGAAGCCACTCATACCTTTCCCTGCCTTCGTTCAGTTCCCCAGTCCCCTCATCTAATCCTCCCAGATCTGCTTGCTGGCCAAGACCAGACACCTTTCTCTTGCCTGATCCATAGGCTCCTACTCACACTGCTTTACATGAATGCCTTCCCACAGTCTCTGAAGACACATTCTTCTACTCAGAAAACTGAGTTTATCAGAGGTTTTTTGCTCTCTGAGACTTATGAGCAAGTCAGAGCTGGTGGCACACTCTCCTTGAGAGGTGCTAGCTTCATTCCAGAGAAGGCAGGGGCAAAGTGCAAAAGATTCCTCAAAACCAGAAGGTATTTCCACCACCACCAACTCTACCTCATGTTGTATAGCACTTGTTTCAAAGAAGGTATTACTCATGTGTCTCTGCAGCCTTCACTCTTCCTGGGGTGAGTGGAGATCAATAGATGTCTACTGGTGACCAGACAAGTCACTTTGTCATGATGTGTGCTGGAACAGCATTCTAACCCGACCATGTTCTTCGTAGCAAAAAGTGCTTTTCTTGAGAAACAAAATGGAAACTGTTCTCATGGAACATCTTGTGGATTTAAAAATAATTTACCTAGGGTAGAAAGGATGGAGCTCACCTATTTTATTTGGCTTTATCTCAGTAAAGAAAAAGAGCTACTGGAAAAACTGGCACATCTTTGTGGAGTTGTTGAACTCAGGACCCTGGCTGGAATGTAAAAGAAAAGACGTAGCAAATGAGAACTTTGCCTTACGCGGGCTTCTGCTAGTTCTGGTAATTTCATGTGCAGGTTGTCCAAAAAAGTTCTGCTAGCCAAGTAAAGATGAATTTCTCAAATAGTAAACTGTTGGTTTTCAGGGAGGCCTTTTGGGGTTACTGCTACAATCTGGTCGAGGTAAGTCTTTTCATGCCTCGCCGCTGAGCCAGATTGGAGGACAGGACAGGCTCCAGCCTTGGTGCCTGAGGTGCCCGGTTTAAAGCAAAGTAAGTGGCTGCCATTGCACCCTGTAAAACAGAGAAAGAGAAAACTTTGAGTTGAAATTCAGTTCTTTGATGCTTTTCCCTTCCCCTATCCAGTATCCTAAAAAACTGTCACACATGCACAATTTCCGTGAAATGATACCATATAGACTGGCATTCAGCTAGAGTGTCTCAAATTCAAAATGGTGAAGAGCAGTATGTGCCACCATGTTATTACAATGTGAAGTTAAAAATACAGAGCAGGTGACAGTCAAAAATGCAGTTAATACAATGCCATATTAAATTTAGCTTCTGTGACAAATAATCTTCCCAACTCCTCTATCACTTTTCAGACTGTTCGTGCAAATGACAGCTCATTCTGCAAGCAACGATGAGGGAAGGGTGCAGGAGGTACCTTAACCAGGTGAACATCCTGTCTGCTGAGTTGGTTTTGAGACAGGTATTCCCTGTTCACTATCCATGGATGTCTCAGGACTTGGACTGCTGTGAGGCGCTGATGAGGGTCTACATGAAGCATTTTAGACACAATGTCCTGGGTTGAAAAGGAAGAAGACAGTACAAGGGAGAAGTTAATTAATAGCAGTGCAGGTTTTAATAAGATCTTCCTGTTGACAGTGTCATCATTATCATGTCCAGTGGAGAGAGTGATGCACTTCAGACAGGCTTTATGTTCTTTAAGTGGCAGGTTGTATCTTCAAANAATAACCCAGTCAAAACATAATGTGGAGGGTATTAATCTTAATGAATGACTGTTAATTACTGGTGACCTTGCAGGAGTGATAAACAAGTGATAAACACAAAGGGAAAGGAAACCATCTGGAGGCATCTCCTCACTGGCCTCAAGGCATGCTTACAAGAGAAACTTAGAAAAGAAACTCAACACTCAGGTAACTAAAGTTCAGTTAGGTTAGTTCTACAGCATCTAAATGTTTTAATTTCAAAACTGGACAGCAGATAAAGAAAACCACTGTGAGGCTGATACGTGCTGGTAGCAAAATCAGTATGTTACTGGGATTGCTTGCAGTTTTATGGTGGAAAGTATCAATGTTCTTCCATTGGATACTAACAGTTGCTAAAAATAAAATCTCTTGCAAGAATCTTTAAAGCCTGTCAAAGCTTCTGATTAATGCTGGGCAACTGGAAGCCTGCAACTTTCCTGCCCATTTACCTGTCTCACAGGTGCACAGCTTCATGCCTAAAGATCTAAGCACCAGATGATTTTTTTTTTCCTTGCGGTTTTCTTTGCTTTGTGATAGATGGCAGCCTAAATTGTGAACTGTACATGAATTAAAACTGCCTGCTCCTGGTTAACTGAGAAACAAAAAGGTGATTCATAGACAGAATATTCATCCCTGGCATTGACAAACCTACACTTCTTTTAGAAGTGCACTTGCACCAAAAAAAGAGTTCCGTCATATTTAAATCTTAAGAGAAAAATTTGAGAAAGGATTCACTGACCTTTGCGGTATCAGATACTGAATCCCAGTTTCCTCCTGTAAGAGCATATTTGCCACTGCCAATCCTGGCCAGAATCTCCTCTGGGGTGTCATCTGGTCCATTTGCAAAAGGAGTGAATCTGTTTTGGGTTTTTTTTTTAAAAAAAAGAATAAAAGAGAGAGAGAGAAAATAACCCATGTAATTTGCAATTTGCAAGTACATGATTTTTAGATTCTAGTACTAACTGCCACTGATTACAACAGAAATTTGGTTCCAGAATGTGCCACTGATACTGGTACTTCATTTTCAGTCAAACTATACAGGCTGGTATTGATATATTGGCTCATATTGATCTGAAGAGGAAAAGACAGATTCCTTAATTGTTTTTAAGATTTTTGTTCTGTTATAATTTTTTAGGAATGAAATATTCTTTGTAAAAATAGTCATGTTTTTACCTCTTATTTTAACCCCGCTTTATTGCCAACACCTTTCTTGTCAATACCAGTACCTTGGTAACAAGACGAAAGGACAAAAAAATATAAAGGAGAAGAAATATAATCTGAAACAGAAAAAAAAGGAAAAGAAAAAAAACCTCTTTCTAATCTATTTTGCAATCCTTTGTTAACCATGATATGCAAGTCGGTTGGGCAAAAGAAATTACCTGCGATAGGTTACTTCCTTGTCCAGTTAGTCAGAAATTACTGCACCCAACTTGTGACAAAAGCAGTATGACATGCAGAGGGTACACTTTTTGTCTTCAGAAAGTGACAAGAGATAAGGATTTTGTAGCTGACCGCTACAAAAACCATGTACCAAGCCCATTTTTTTCTGTAGTCTTGAACAACTGTGTTTAGAAGAAGTAGGTATTTTTGATTTTTTTATTTTTCCTTCAATCTGTCTTCTCTTCAAACTTGCCAGAGTGGTTTTTAGATTGTTAAACAGTTGATTTGGCCACAGCTTCTTATCCCACCTGGTTTCTGGTAGCAAATTAAATTCTTCATGCTGTATTTTCTCATTTTCAAAAACATTTCAGACTTCATAGCAGTTCAGCCCAAAGAGATAGGTAATGTTATTCTAATCTATAGCTATTAGGAGGGATGCAGTAAGAGTTAAGGACTGGTAAAACCTCTGAGGTCTATCACTACCTCCATTAACATGACCCCTGGCCTGTACTCTAGTCCTGGCTGAGCCCTCTCCGCTCATAGTGATTATAGGAGGAGAAAAAAGTCCTGGATGTAAATACTTGTCAGGTCCTACTAATCTCCTCTGGTGAGGAAGAACAAGACCATTCATAAATGCAGTGGCGGCACCTGAAAAGGCATTCCTCAACTGATTGCGTTACTGTTATTTTCTCTGGTAAGTGCAGAAAGAGTGAGATACAAGTTAATAGCAGCTGTTAGTTAATTGAATATGTACTAGGTTGTGCTATTTGTATTTCTGATCCAAATATATTTGCATTGTTTTTCATATTTAATAAAGAAGCATTCTGAATATAATCAACCAAACAAATGTAATTGTGGGAAATGTGTTAATTTTATTTTACTGATTGCAGCTGTGTAGCAGTCTAGGGCATCAGCCAAATAGAAACAAGTTCTTGGAAATCCTAGCAGACTGGAAAACTTCCCCAGAAAGTTTTGATCTATTTCAGCTGACCTTGAACACATCTGTGATCAAGAATAAAATAGATGAAAACGAGACCCCTGGCACGTTTTCCATAATCTACGAGGCAGGAGATGCAAATAACAGAAAGCCAGACTCCAGCTCTTTGTTTTCTGTATAAAACCTAGGAATGAATCCAAGCTTCTTGTCACAGCTGAATGATCAGATTAAACAGTTTATAGAGGTCACTAAAAAGCTGCAAACTGTGCATAGGTGTGATAAATGGGCACAATACCATACCCTGAGAAATGAAATTCAGGAGCCTGATAACTCTAGATTGGGTTTGTACACTTCATTTCCCAATCATCCCAGCACATCTTATTCCTATCCGTCACTGTGTTTAAATCTTTGTCTTTCCCTGGATCTTCTTGTTTTAATATTTCATTTTAGCTAACACATTGATTGGTAGGAGTATTTTTGCCAAGTACCTCTCAAAAGTTTCTGCTGCCTGTTGCTGTATCCTTGTTGATATCTTAGTTTACTTTCTGAATCATACTTTTCAAATAGGATCTGAAAACTGTGTTTGGGTGGGTTTTTTTAGCTTAGAGGTGCTCAGACACCTCCACAACAATAACAAATGAAGAATAATGACGCTGAAGAGAACACAAGTATCAATAGAATGAATTAACATTCTCCCAATGTAAAAGGTGAACATGATGAGGCTCTTTATACTCTTATGTATATTCCATCTCTCCTAATGGAAAATATTCCCACTGCTTAAGCGGTGAGTGAACCCTTTAGGAGTCTAGGTCTTGGTGCATACAGGCACTTTCACTTAGGAGAAAAACCTAAACAATATGACAAGTGTCAAAGATATTTATGCATTCTAGAGGAAACTTATTTTAATTCTAAGTCTTGACATCTATTTTCTTGCTTTATACAACTGAACACACTTCTCAAGGAGCCCAGAATCCCTATCTGTGACTCCTTTCAGACTTAATCAGTGCTGCAGTGCTGAGTCCACTGGAGACTGCTGCTCCAGAACCACTTCACTCACCCTGCCAGCATGGTGTACAGCAAGATCCCCAAGCTCCAAATGTCACAGGCTGCATCATAACCTTGGCGTTTAAGGACCTGTGGGAAGGAAAGAGAGATGAAAATAGGTTAATCTGCATTCCTGAATTTTTAGCTTCAGATCTACAAAAAGCACTGATTAGGGGTTGTGTCTACTGATATTCCCAGAGCTTAGCTGCATATCTGCCTTGGGATCAAAATGTCCAGTAGTGCTATGGAGCAAGGCAATACCCAGGCTGAAATGAGCTGGTTAAATTCAGCATGGCTTTCCCCTTCACAGTGAGAGGAGTGTGGAGCTCTTCTGATCATCCAACCAGCAGCAAAGCAGAACAATGTTTCACTGCTTTAAAATGCTTCATTAAAAAAAAAAAAAAGTTCTGTGGATGCATCATAGGACTAAATGACAGTGATAAGTATTTCAACTGAGCTCAGTTTGGATTTGATACAGCAATGGATGCACACTGAAGCATATCTAATGTCAGACTAATGAAGATGCATGACAACTGCAAGGAAAACTAAAAGGCTTCTCTTACTTCTAGAGAAAGAAAAGTGGGCACATTTAGATGAGTTAACAGCAGGCTAAAACTTGGTCCCCTTTTCCCTTGGGGCAAACAAGACCCATGGTAGTCAGCAGAGGTCTGACCAGTAGGTTCAATACAGAGATACAGAATGCTAAGGTGTAGTAGTAAGGGTAAAGTCCAGATTTCATTTGTGCTGGTGCACAATAGAAGAAATGCCTGTTTGGGTCAGTGCAGGTCCAAGTGAAAGTGAGGTCACCAACTAAGCTCAGGGACCACCTCCAATTTTTCCCACCAATGCAAACTACCCTCTGTTTATTTAGTTCTGACACACAAGGAATTTTGTCCTCTTTAGATGGACCAGTAGAAAGACCTTTTTGCAAAGCATATGAAAAAGGAATGTACAAATTCAGCAAGTCTTTCTCTGACCTGCAACCCTATTATCCAGGAGTGATTTAGGTATCTGAAGTCTATCACAGAAAAAACTGAATTTTGCTAAGGGAAAACAGTTTGAGAAAATGTTGCCTCGACAGATTTTATAAATGATAAGTGGCAAAGCAACCATCTGCCAGGTATGCTGCTGAGTGAACATTTGCTACCTGGAAGAAAACTCCAACAAATAAAAAAACTCCCACAGGGAAAAAAAACAACCAACCAACCAACCAACCAAAAAACAAAACAAAACAAAAACAAAAAAAACAAAATAAGCAAACAAACAAAAAACCCCAAGAAACCCACAAAAAAAAAACCAAAACCAAAAAATTAAACCACTACCACCAACCAACCAAACACAAACAAACCCCCCCACCCCCCCCCAAAAAA
>VWZN01013934.1:641822-658627 GCA_013396955.1 Regulus satrapa | reverse complement strand
TGAATTCCCAACATTTATCTTTTGTTGTGGTCCTTTTCATTGCATTTTGAACAGTTACAATTCCACTCCTTCTCTGTCTTCCTCCAATAACCAAGAACAATCAAGTCCAAGGTAAGTGACAGAAAAATGGTGATACTTGGTGAAGCAGGTTAATAAGCAAGCAGTTACACAACCTCAATATGATTAGGTCACTTCCAGAACTCGGTGGGGTATGAAATAGAGGCAGAAACTGGTTCTTAGTGCCACAGCACAGCAGGACATTGTGGGGATAATGGGTGTCCCGGAGGTAACGATGCTGTGTTCATCCAGTTCTGCAAATGGCTCGCATATTTGTCCAACCCCCTTTTATTTCTGTAAGCTTTGACTTCCTGGGTTAACAGTGTTACAAATACAGGTTTTTTCTCAGTTGTAACAAGTTGTAACAGGCATGTGAATGGGAACAAAGCTATTTTAGAAACCTCATAATTTCAAGTCACAGAGCCGTAGTTCTTCACCAATTCTTTAAGAAAACTGCAGAATAAAATATTCTTACTTTATCCAGGAGCACTCTACTGCACCAGTAGTAAAACAACCTGGCTCTTTCCTCCTTGCATGCAGCACAACTCACACTAGGTGGCAGCGTGCCTCTTGCTGATAGCCTTATCTTTGCTATTGCTATCACCTAACCCCAAAATTACATGTTTCCAAAACAAAGGGAGATCCAAGTGGGCAAACAAGCCCTCCTTCTTCAGTCACGGACCTCTTTGTCACCAGCTCAGCTGACTTTCTGCCTCCTTAATTAGTTCCACAAGCGTGTGGCAGATGTTGCGGTCGGACTCAGGGAATGTGAAAATCAAATCTAGGCTGGAGGGCAGCATTATATCACAGGTAAAATATAAAAGCACTTAAGACTTTAAGCTCTCTGCCAGTTCTGATAATGTTTCAATTTATCTCCAACGTCTCCTGCATTAGGACCTGTCTTACTCATCATGAATGTTGGGGAGTGTGATTTCTGCTTTCAGTTCAAGTCAGAAGAGTCTGATCTGAAACTGGCAATGTTTGATTACAGACACTATATAAATTAGCCCATCATGAAAAATAGCTACACCTATTTTAAGCATCTTGTACCTTGGAGGAAATCTGAGTGCTTCAAATCTTGCAAACATGGTTCTTTCTGTGGTTTAGAAGTTGAATGGCTGTGGTGCCACAAAACTTTCTCAATCTATTTTGATAAATTTCAAACAGCTCATTCCCATTTCTAAAATGGAAGCCTAACCAAACCACAATAAAAACCCCAAACCAAACTATCTTGGCAATGAAAGGGTTGGTTTTTTTTTGCTGAAGAAAAATCTGTTTTGAATTTATACTGCCCCAGAAATGGTCTCTATATAACAAATCTTTTTTTTTTTTTTTTTCTTTTCTTTTTGTGATTCCTTTTGTGTGACTTTTGGTATCATGAAAGGATCTTCTTGTACAGAAAAATCATCCTATTTTTCTCTTCCCAGTCACAGGTGAACATTGCATGGAGGAAAGAACAGACTTAGGGAAAAAAAAAAAAAAAAGATTGCTAGATGATACCAACTGAGAGACACTGGTATTTGATAGCAGAGAACAGATGTAGTATTGAAAGACAGTAGTTTTTTGTTTTTCTTATAAGGATGAAAATAAGCAAAGGAAGACACACATTTGAAGTAGTGTATTGCAAGTACTAAAATTTTTGATTTCCATCACTCCAAAAAATGGGTAATTACCCAAGAAATTAACCTCTTGCTCCTTTATTGTGAGGAAGCAGATATAAACACCTCATGGGTCAAATACAGCAAAGAGCCCAGGCCAATAAAGAGCTGTATTACCCAAGCCCAATCCTGCAGCACTGCATGAAAGGAGCAGCTCTTGCCAGTGAAGCAGAGCCACCTCTTCCTGTGCTTGGGACAAGCTGTTTGGTCTTGCTCCACTTTCCTGTCTGTAAAAATGAGAAAGTATTTCCTATAACCCACAGAACAGGGGGGATTGGACTAGGAGAGCCCAAGAGGAGAGATGTTTCTTTAGCTCAGTGAAGTCAACAATAAAGCTCTCACTGCTTTCAGCATAGTAAGGAGTTAGTGCAAAGATTTTTCCTTTTGGTTTTATCACAAAATGATGGGATAGGTAATGTTGGAAGGGTCATAAAGTTCAACCTCCCTGCTCAAGCAGGGTCCCCTAGAACACTCAGGATTGTGTCCAGATGGCTTTTGGATATCTCCAGAAAAAGACTCCACAATGTCTCTGGGCAACCTGACATCAAGATTTATTTCTTAAGTCTTAATCCTGTTCTGATGTAGTGCACTGGAGGGAAAG
The DNA here is from genome assembly GCA_013396955.1 of Regulus satrapa. Taxonomy (NCBI): domain Eukaryota; kingdom Metazoa; phylum Chordata; class Aves; order Passeriformes; family Regulidae; genus Regulus; species Regulus satrapa. The sequence goes on along the minus strand of VWZN01013934.1, from coordinate 656,311 downwards.
CAGTCTGATCAGAAGCAGCTAGAGGAAAAAAAAAAAAAAGTATTTATCCCTGCAGTGAGCCAAAGCACTGTGTGCATCAGTCCAAGAACCAGCTTCTGTCATGAGAAAAACAACTGTCCTGACAGGACCAGGACCAGGAAAGCTATGGTAATAGAGGCTGTGCAAATGCCAGTTAGCCTTGTTTCTGCCTTTCCTCTTGTAAAGGCAGCAAGGAAGGAAGAACTGCTTCCTAGGACACACTTACTACTTTCTGCAGGCTTGGAAATGTGGTCCTACCTCAGGAGCAACAAAGTTGGCTGTGTAGCAGGGAGTCATGAGCAGCCCATTCTCCGCTCTGAGTTGCTTGGCAAACCCGAAGTCACAGATCCTGATGGAGTCTGGGTTTCCTGACTCATCCATGTAGAGGATATTACTTGGCTTGAGATCTCGGTGCACCACCTTAAGAAAGAACAGCAAGAAGCAAGTGAGAAAGGGAGGTCAAGGAGCCCTGGGGCTTGGCTGCCATTTCTGGTCTGCTGGTTGAGGTAGGTGAAGGGCTCATGCTGAAAATATTTAAGTTTTGGAAAAAAAGTTACTTAAAAACCTTGGAAAAATGAAGAGGGGGGAAAATTGAAGTCTATTAAAAAGAGAAATGAAATTTTGAGAGCCTCAGCAGGTTTATTAAGATGGAGGCTGCTGGTCTAAGAGGAGAAAACTTCCTGAGTGTGATTGAAGTGGGCTGTTGTATAAACATCTTGGTGGCAGCTGTACACTCAGCTGAAAGGCGAAGAATAAATCACCTCATGGGAGGAAATGTTTAAGGGTCTTCTTGTGACTGTCCACGTGAGTGGTTCACACCTGAAAGGAGGGATTAATTTCTTTCCTAATTTCAAAATGTATTCACACAATTTCATGTGACTGCATGTTTTACCAGACATGATGAATTTCAGTAGCAGGAAAACAGCCTGTATTTGTTATAGCAAGACTAAAAAATTACCATGAAAGTATAGAAGCCAAAGGATAAAATGCACTTTGTTTTAACCATGAAGCAGGAAAAGCAGTAAATATTTGACTAGTTATCCAAACTGCTTGTCCCTGAAATGCAGAAGAGGAAGGATTTTCAAACTGTTGTAAATAAAGAGCTTAGCCTCTAAAAGTCAGATCTTAACAGCATGTCAGAAGTCTTTCCCATCAGCTGCTCACACAGCCACTTCATTTGGAGAGCTGAGCATTTGATTTTCTACCCATCTGCTGATTCAGCTACCCTGTATCAGAATTTGAAGGGTTGCTAAAAGTTCAGGTCTTGCAATAATGACTGAGATAAAGGTAAACAACTAATATCTCAAGAAGGTACATTAATTTGAAAATCACCGTAGTGTGGGAAAGAAAATATGACTTTGACATGCTTCAGTTCAGTGGAAAATGGATAAAAAGCAAATGACCCTATTTTGCAAACCAAATATAATTATAAATGTGCAGGTAGGCTTTTTTTTTTTTTTGGGGAGGGGGGGGAGGGGGAAACACGTTTACATTTCAGAGAAGCAAAATCACAACTATTTGCTATTCCAAGAAGTTGAATTTAAAGAACGTTGATGCAGCCAAGCCAAAAAAGCAATGCTTACGCCCTGAGAGTGTAGGTAGTCCACGGTCCTGGTGATGGTGCACAGCACAGCGCTGGCCTCCCGCTCTGAGAAACACTTCTGCCTAAGGATGCGATCCAGCAGCTCGCCTCCCCGCATCAGCTCCATCACCAGGTACACGAATTTACCATCATCATAGACCTGGAACAGCAACACAATAAAGACATGTCTCGGACTACATCAGCTTGGTAAAGGTTGGCCCTTTAATCGCAGTGTTTGGCTTGCTTGTGTGTGAAGCTGCAAGAAGAAAATGTCAGCAAATGTGTGGAAAACAGGCTTTTTTATGCTCAACAAAAGAAAACTTTATGTTATTACTTAAATCATCACTTTTTTTTTCTAGTGTCTGTAGCAGTTTGCTGATTTGTCCACTCAGAAAGGTAACTTTCTGGTTTTCTATCATGCCAATAGAGCAGGCTCAGCTGTTAAAAACAGCACCACTCCAAACAGCTTCAAATGTCTGCTGGCTCCCACCCAAGCATTCTTCTCAGTAGTGTTCTCTCTTTTCACTTTCAGAGGGTAACATTTGCCATTTCAAATATCAACATTTCCCTTTGACTCATGATCAGCTAAAGAGCAGTATTACACTGTTGGCCAACACTTACATCTAATGATATTACACAGTTTATATTTGCAATTCTGGTAAAGATATTGTTGATATCAGCTGCAACACATATTTCCATTCAATGTCAATGGCATTTGGTAAAAGACATTTTATCATTTAAGTTGACTGTCCACCATTTAAATGGTTCTTCACCATTTTTATGTCATCATCCTTTATCTGGATTGCAAAAATAGGCAGTGTTATAGTCATCAATGCTAAATGTTTTGGGAAAGGAATATAAAAGCTTATTTTGCACATATTTTGAGATACTCTTTAACCTTTAGGAATTAGGCTTTGCTGAGGCCATGTGATTAGGAGATTATTGTATCTTCTCTAAGGTCTAAACCATACTCAGGCTGGTGGAGTAGAAGGCAAATAGTCCCTGGCATTAAAACACTATCAGGGGAAACACTAGTGACTCCATGAGCTCTCCCCTTCCCAGCAGCAACACTGTGTGTATTCAGCAGTGCCCCAAAACATCCAGCTAGGGAGATCTCATTTTAAATCATGCTGCAAACCCAAACCCATATTTTCGTTCTCAAGCACTGTGCCCCTTTGGTTTTATTTACTAGACAGTAACTGGAGAATGTATAACCTGGCCAGTCTTTCCAAACTCTATCCAGTAATTTGTTAAGTCATGTTTTTCTCCTTGATTTCAATGGGTCTGGTTTTACCTCAGACCTTCAACTGAAGAATTTTCCAGACATGGACCAATAAGTGAGCCTGACTATAAGGTGAAAATAATTTAAAGCTGAAGTGCTCAAAGGCTACTCACATCTTTAAGAGTAATGATGTTTGGATGCTGTCCATATCGCAAGAGTATCTCAATTTCTTCAGAGGGGTCTCTCTTGCTCTTGTCAATTATCTGAAATAACATAAGGACAGTGTAGTCAAATACCAGTTAGGAGCACTAAGCACAAACCAACCAATTCCTACAGTTTGAACAAATTACTATTCAAAATTCTTATATTAATCATTATTCTAGGAGAGGACAGCTCAAACCATGTGCAAACGAGAGCCATGCTGACTGTCTGCCAAAGCCAGATGGAGCAATAATTAGTTTAGATTCTGCAGGCGTAGGCCCTCTTTTTGATGCCTACAGTTCTGTTTACCCATAAATAATGACAGTTACAAGAAGTGTCATTTAGAAATTGAAAAACATTGAGAGTTTTAAAATAATAATAGTTTTAAAATTACCTCTTTGACTTTTAAAAAAAGGATAGAACAATAATATTGGCATATGTTAATATACATGCTGATAAATTAATATAAATTCATTGTTATATGTATTTGTTAGAAATGAAAATGTATGGATAGTTACTGTCAGGGGAGATTTGAATTGAAGCTATTGGTAATCACTTGGTTCTTTGGGCCAAGTTGTTGTGAACAACAGAGTGACCAGACATTGTATTTGACCATGTAACCAAACTCTCTACCCCTTCTTAAACTGGAAAGAAATCTGCTTCATAGATAATTTTTTAATGTAATCAGTGTTGTTTGCCTTCTTAGAAAATATAGTAAGACATGCAAACTTTTTACATTTGTAGCAGCAGGTCTTAGAAAAACATGACATTTGCTGCTTAGAGATCATCACTGCAAGGAAAGCCAGCTATCAGGAGAGCATTGACTTCTCAGTGATTCTGGGACCTATATTTGGCATGTCAGGCACAGAGCTTTAGTCATTTGTCCTGACAAGCTGAGATCACTGATCAATGTTTCTCACTTTGCAGATTTAAATGATAAGTATGGAACAAAAAATAATCTTAAGGGGAATGTCAGCATTTTTAAACCTCAAAAAGTAATTGTACAGGAAAGGGTGAAAGAATTATTCTACTAGAAACTCATTAGGAGTACACTATTTCAGCTATATTTCTTATCGCTAGAAAACAATAGTGGTACTTTTGAATAACAGGTTTACCAAAGTGGAATGGGTGGAATTTTCAGAAAATCATTTCCATTATTGCCTTGGATTTCAAGGTTTCCAAACTTAAATGGGTTTAGTTCTCCCCAAGAACTAGACACAGAACACAGATTTTAAATGATGGTGTTAGCAGGGAAAAAACCCAGCATTTTAAAAACCTCTTTGCTAATGAGGATAAATGCCTGCCTGTTTTTTTATAAAATGCATGAATTTTTCATGGTTTAATTATGGTGCTACAAATTCAAGTACATGAGTAGAATCTTATGCATTAGCCATAACAATGCATAACTGAACATAAATCAAAGGTTTCATAGTCATCATGACTGGTGTGTATGTGCAGTGATAATGTGGGTCAGGAGTTGTACAGGGCTTAGGTATGCCTCTGAAGCCATATCAGTGATTTGATTCTGAATTAATCAAAGTTTGACAAATTTAAGTCCAACAGGCAGCTGATGCAGGTAAATGGGCATTGTCCACATTGGAATAAATAAAGGAAAACCCAAGAACAAGTGAATGAAATAAAAATTTCTGCTTTTGTTCTCCCAGTTTAAGTGAGACATAATCAAGAAGCCAATGAAATCCCAACCAATTGACTCCATGTGAGTACAACCACAGTGAGTGAATGTGTCTCACTCAACTAGTAAGCCTAACATACAAAAAGATCCTTGGATACACTGATAACTCTTGTCAAGGTGCTGGAGTAACTCACATGTGCCCCTGTTAACATCTGCCTGCCTTGTACAAACTAGCAGGACCTACTGTGGTATCACCACCAGTGTGAAGTACCACTATCACTGTGCTGCCATAGCAAGCTATATATTCCAGATTCCTTTTCTGTTGCAGTTCATAGTGAAAGGAAATATCCAGAGCTGTGGAAAATCTTAAACTACTATTAATAAAGCAGGACTATAAATGCATATGTACAGCCTAAAAGAAGTCCAAACCAATAACAGTCTCAGCTATTGACAAAACTAAACCCAACATAACCTGAAACACTCTGCTACTAATGTAGTAGTAGCAGCAGCAGATGACATTTAGTGCTTCTAATTCACAATATTCTGTGTATACATATACAAATTGCAAGACAGTCCCACAAAGTATGCATGCTTTTTGTTTTAATATGTGTGCACAACCTGTGATACACTGATTATATGGACAAGATGCTCCAAACCTCTCCACAAATCACTGTCAGAGCTGTGAAGGGACCTGCAAAATTCCTCTCAGTCCCTGGGCAGTCTGAATGGACAGACCAGGACCATTTTTCTCCTCCACAGCAAGAGACTGTCACCCTGGCAGTGCCTCTCTTCAGTGTGCCTGTGACTTACACTTGGCCCATGACTGCTAAAGCAGCAGAGGAGGTGTCTGCTGCAACCTCAGCAGAAATCTCTCTGCAGTTCTGGCTGCAGTATGCACAGTTTCTGTATTTGCATGTTGCAATGGCCACAGCAGTCCATCAAATATGCCCCCCCACAGCTCTACTGTGATACTCAGTTCTCCTGATCTTCCTTTTCACAAAGTCATAGAATCATTTACGTTGGAAAAGATGTCTTGAGATCATCAAGTCTAACAATTAACTTAGCACTGCCAAGTCCACCACAAAACCCAAGTGCCTTATTTACATGTCTCTTAAATGCCTCCAGGGATGGTGACTTCACCATTTGCCTGGGCAGTCTGTGCCCAGTGGAAGTGATTTACAACACTTTCAGAGAGTATTTTGGTGTGTTGTTAAATCCAGCCAGAATTTCCTGTGGTAAAAAAAAAGAGCATTTGCCACCCTGGTCTCTGTTTCCTCTGAGACATTGTACTTTGCATGAAAACAGACTTTTTTCTGTTCCTCTCTGGGAGAGCCCATGAACTTCCTGCAGCTCTTCTTGTGCAAGCAATGATGTCTTTTCTTTAGGAAACACATCCTGATTTGAATTCAACTAAAATGTACATATAAGCACTCTCTATTATGGAATTAAAGAAAGATCTCAGCTCTAGTCCTGAGAATTTGAGCAATACGTAATGAAGCTACTTTTCTATTTCTCTCTTTAGAAGAGTGGTGAAGAAGACCAACCCAAAAAGCTGCCATAATATATAAGTAACTTTCTGAAAATGCAACATGAGCGTCATACCTTGGCTCAGAAGAGCTCTGATGCACAAGGGCGGTCCCTTGCCCTTCAGAAGAGAAAGAAGCTGAGCCATGCAGCAAACAGACTTTTTTCTGTGCACTGGAAATCCAGGGATTGTTCAGAAATTCACAGTGTATGAAAGAATTTCAGAGTAAAATGGACTCTGCACAGTCAATAATCTCCTTTTTTTTTCTGATAGAGTATTTGTTCTTTATCACATCCTTTGTGTGACTAACTGAAAGGAAAAAATGCCTTTTTTTTTTTTTTTCAGTGGAACTTAGGGTAATAACCTCACGGTATTTTGAAATGAGTCAAGCTCCTTTAAAGGACAATACTGAACACTTTCTCTGTTAAGGAAGAAAGGAGCAAGACAGAGTATTTTCAAAATCCCACTTAAAGCATCTGTCCAGTTTTTACAAGTCCTTCTACATGGAAAAAAATCATCTAATTCTTCTTTACTAATGGGTTTTCAATGTATTTAGCCTTGCCAGAGCAGACTGATGAGTATAAAAAAGAGTACCAATAAAATTCTGTGTGGGTAAAGCTTTGCTGAAATGGGCACAACAGTTAAATAGACAGTATATATATTTGCTTGTTGCCTTTTTTGTGAAGGTATTTGCATACTTCCAACTGTGTAGATAAATCTCTTCTTCTGGACCTAGTTATACCATCAGCAGATGTTGGAGCCTTCAGCTGTCTTATACCACCCACCAGCTGGGACTTAGAGCCTTTACAGCCCTGCCAAAGAAAAGGTACGTGTGAGCACTCCCTAATCCACTTTCACTGAACCAGCTCTGCTAATACAAATTGTCTTTTCCAACACTAAAATTAACCTTAATGACTGTGCACGAGAAGAATAAAGAATGTATTTTTCTCACAAGGAATTCTCCATCACTACAGTTGTGAGCTTGGAAAAAGGCAAGAGGTGGTAGGAGACAGTTTAACTGCCTTTGCTTTCAATAAAAGAAATGGTGAGAGAGAAGCAAGAGAGTGACAAAAAGGACAGAAAAGAAACATGGGATGCACTGATAGGAAGAGCAGTGATATGAACCTGAGGAGAAAGCATAGCGCTCTGGCCAGGTTATGCTCGAGCTAGCAGCAATGAAACTGCTCTGAGTCTTTCTGTGCTGGGTAGAAGGGACCTTGTGCATCTTTAACAACCAAACAAGACTGTACTAAAACATTTGCTTGTCTCTGATTTGATGTGTCTCTTTAAGAGGAACAGGGCTCAAAAGCTGTCTGATATGTCAGCTGAAATGGGTGATGGCAGCCACCTTCCTTCCTGGGGAAGCTGAATGCACCCAACACTCCCAGAAGTTTAACCCTTAGCACCACTTAGTGGTGTGTGCTGTGACCATGGACTGCAGCAAAACTCCTCCATTTTATTTTATAGATTTATTTCACCACCAAACCCACAAATGTGGGGAAGCATTGAAGGTGCACCCTGCAGCACAGGAATAGATAAAAAGTTGGCTGAGGAGCTTTGAATTAGGAGTTTTGGTGGGTCATACTGAAGCATAAGGCATAGCTCTTTTTGCCCCCAGTCCCAAATGGGATCAGCCTCTGCCTTGTCCTGCCACAAGTTACCTTTCCCGGCACCTAAAACTGAACCAGAGTGAAAACTGGGACAGCTGAGCTGCTGGCACAGTCCCAATCTGCTGCTTCAGCTGCAGAAACAGGAAGTCCAGCAGAAGGTAGTGCAGACACCTGGGCATTGTCAGACCTTGTACAGCCACACCTGAGGCTGCCAGTGTATTTAGGCAGTGGCTCCTTTTGAGCAGCACAAGGAAACTTTGGATGGCTTTGTGAAAAAAAGCATGGAGGAGGAAGAGAGTTTTAGAGGCTTTTAAAAGCTGCTTTATATTCTGTTACATACAGGTTTTTTTCTATAGTTTGTTTGGAGATTAAGTACGGGTTAATCTCCTTTAAGAACAGATTCATTACATAGTGTGTTGTGGTAGTCTCTAAAAATCCTTTCCTTTTCTGGAAAGGGAGGGATGAGCAAAAGGAGAATTAATTTTGTGTCCCTTTGCACGTTATCTACATTGTAATGTATTTTAAAATTCAGGGCATCACTAGTGGATCTGACTATAGGCGGGATTTGCTTCTCTTCTGAAAAAAGGAAATGTGACAGCACACAGATATTTTAACCTGACACTTTCATCTAAATACTATTTCCAATGAAAGTGTCACAGAGAGAGAGTTCTGCAGTTCTGTGCTGCTGGAAAATGTACAGGTTTCCATTTCAGTAATATTTCCTTCTAAAAATAAGCTCTGTTCATGCCAAGCATCTGTTTTAATTTGGTTCCTTTTTTGATGTCAAATAATCCAAGCTGGATGAAAATCACTGAAGAAAGGCTAATATTATTTAAAAGAACATGGTATCATTTTACACTTAAGAGGTCTCCAAGGAGAACTTTTCCAAGCCTAATAGTTTCTGAGGGACTATTTGCTGTGCTATTAGTTTTGATTAGCTTCAAAAATTCATTCCCTCCTTCCACACTTAAATCTTTAAGGAAAATAGCAAAAAATGACCATTAGAATAAACAGGTCTAATTAGCAATACTTTTCTGAAATAAGGACTGCCCATCTGATCAAGTTGTGCAGGTGAAACATTAAGCATTTCTGCACACAGAGCATTCCCACTTGCTGACACTGTTTGCTGACTTAGCACTCCTAAGCTGTCAGCAGGAACTGTTAATTAACTGCTCTTGTTAATTAGCACTTGTATAGTAGCACACATTTTCAAAGCAGAGCAGAAACATTAACAAATTTATTTCAATAGCACCCGTGAAACAAAAAAGCTCATTTTAGGAACAGGTCTTCAGTTTTGGAAGCAGATTCGTTTGCTGGGAAAAGCTCTGCACACTGTTTCAGTCTGCTCTGCTCAGTACATGTCCTTGGATAAGACTAATGAGTTTTCAGTCTGTAAAAACCCTGCAATGCTGCTCTCACCTTCTACAAAAAGCTTCAGAGATGGAAACGAGTGTATCGTATTCAGAACTGATAAAGGGGAAAAATTATTACATCAGTATGGAAGACAAATAGAAGAAATATAGTTTGAATGGCCCCAAAACAGAGGCTCATAGGGACAATATCTGTCCAAAATATTTCAGGTATCTGGCAAGCAAGTTAGTAAAGAGAAAGATAATATTATTAAGCTGTAGAAAAACTGATCCTAGGTCTCAGAAAAAGCCTAAGTTAGCAGAGAGAAATACCATATTCTCACATTCTTCAGAGGTTCAGCCATGCAAGGGAAGAGACACTGAGAGCTTTGTGACAAAATGGGAAGGAGGCTGCACAAATCCTTAAACCAGAGATGGACAGCCACTACACGTTCAAGTTTTGCTTTAAAGCTGAGATTAGGAGGTAGCCTGCACACATTTCTGTATTTCTACCTGCCTTCTCTGATTATTTTGTTAAGAATTTGAGCAGTGATTTGACCCCATTAACCCCAGAAGTCAGGGGGTCTTGCTTCTAGAAACAAGCTGGCTACTTGTAGAAATGCTTAAGCCACTCCTCCCTCTCTGCCCTGCCTTCTCCCATGTCCTTCCAGCAGAGCCTAACACTCTGCACCGGCCTAGCCTTTCTGAAGCTGCAGGGCTCTGCATATTCAAGCAGTGGCTCCTTGGAGAGCTGACTTATTTCTATGGGCAGACTGTCTGGCAGAAAGCACAGAATCACAGAATACACCGTGTTGGAAGGGACCCATCAGGATTACCGAGTCCAACCCCTATCTGAAAACACTCAAAGCAATAGAAAAGTGAGACCCATTGAAGTTTTGCAGGTATTCTGGAAAACCCAAATCTTAAAAAATGAGGACACCATATAAAATATGCTGTGTTGCCTCCTCCTATGCTGAGGTACAGAATGACCCTGGTCCAGGGTAGAAGTCAGACCCTTTGATTAAGTTTTTGAAATTAGAAAACCAAGAAAGTCTTCAAAAATACTCTCACAGATCAGACATAGGATCCTCATAGCAAACAATAATCTCTGTTTGCGATCACTCTTGGTATGGTAAGTAGCCCTTATTAAGGCTATTTGTGCTTGTTTCTTTGTAGAGCACTCTAGAAAACAGCCTTCCCTATGCCAATGCAAAGAAGGACAAAAATTTTTGCTTAAATTGCTCTAAAGCCTGTATCTTCTAAATGGCACCCTATGGGCTACTGAATTTGGTGCCCCACTGCCAAAAAGCTTGAGTATGCTTCAGACACTCAAAACCATCTTTTACCTAAGTGTCTGGGCCACGTTATTTCCTGACGCCCAGCTTTATAAACCAAATTTCATGGGAAAACCTGGTAAGTGTTCTCTGTAGTTTATCAAGGTAAGAAGGGGTTTTGTACATCTGACCCTGCATTTTGTAAGGTTACACTGCCACTAATAAGACAAATCCAACTGCTTGGCATGTAAAGGGGAAGACGTCTTGGTCATTTCCTTGAAGAGTTTGCTTTACCAACTGCTCTCACAATCAGACTTTGTTTTGCCTGAAACTCCCTTTTTTAGCTTCAACACATTCTGTCTTCCCTTGAGGTCTTTAGCAGCCAAATGGTTGTCATCCATCATTTATATCACCTTAGAGATATTTATAGATTTTGATTGCATCCTGCTGAGCTCTTGTCTGTCTTACACCACACATATATTGTAGCTCTCTTAATAGAGCTTGCCTTGTAATTCTTGCATATTTTCTGCTATAAATTTTCTCTAATATTCTATCTTAACCACAGATATCAAAAGAGCACATGATCTCACAGGATTTAGTATTCCTACTCAGGTGCTACAAGAAAAACTCATTTATATGCAAGCATGTTAGTAAGATAGAAATCTATAGGCCTGTATACGATTTTTCTTAATGAAACTGTAACTACACTAGCAACATATTTATGAAATGGTCATCTGATGCCGGTATTCAAATATTTGTATTTCCATCCTATGAATTATTTGAGGACACTGAATAGCTTCATTACATATTCAGGGAAGGAAAGCAAATAGGAATGAAAAAATTTTGACCAGACTGCAGTCACAGGACACTTTTTCAATAAAATATTGGAAAGTATCTTTCAGTATCATTAGTATGATCTTCATAGATAATTTGATGAGCCATCTTGGGGAAGAGCAAGGACATTTAGAAGCTTCTGGAAGTGCAGCTGGCACTTTTATTTCCCTTCACTTGGCTAACAGGCTTTATAGTGAGGTCCTTTCACATGACATTATATTCCTCCTGGTGCCATTTTTTCCCCAAGTGTGAGATGCGATAAAGGCCAACTCTTACCTGTACAAACCTGACTGGGACAGCCACCCAGAAAAAGCCAAGGGGGTTTGCATTTCTAGGGACTGAACAAGAACTGAGACAGGAGCTCAGCGTCTGATCCACGCCCATTCAGCCCATCCTCTCTCTGGCAGAGTCCTGACAGTGCTCTGCTCCAGCAGCAAGTAACTTCTGCTAAATTTAAAAGCTACATTTAAAGAGGATGCATTACCAGTGGCTCTGACCTGGAGACTGGTGCACATACCCTGGGACCTGACCTCTGTACCCTGTTCTGGTGCTGGCAGAAGGGGGGGAAAGGTTGGACAAGCAGGGATGAGTACCTGCTGGATTGACAAGCCGGCAGACTCAGGGCCAGGAAATCTGAGGTCATCTAGCAAACCTTCCACTGACCTTTCTATTTAAATATTGATATATTTAACCACTTTCCACCAGACACTAAGTACCTCCCAAAGAGACAAAAATAGATACAGATAAAGCCTCCCCTGGAATTTCCACTGTCTGTTTCACTTTAGTGACTTTCTATGGTTAAGGAGAGACAAATTTAAGCAAATGTCTCTAGATCTACACATACTTTCAAGGAGATTTAATGATGTTTGAACCGATTTTTTCTTTTTCTTTTTTTTTTCTTTTTTTTTTTTTTTTTCCATATTTCACTATAAGATTCCTATTTTCTTTACTGCATTCAGCACTGAACTCCTGACCTAACCATAGTACAGGCTAAGGAGAAAATGTAGAACCACTAAATACTACTGTGTAACCTCTTGCCTTCAGATCAGTGTGCAGTTTTATCTACTTACACCAACCACCTAGAGAAAAACAAACTAAGACCATGAACATCAATGGAAGAGGAAAATGAAGTTTAAGAAACCACAAAAAAGCACTGGAATTTACATGGGTTTTGGTGACTGTATCACTCACTGTTACTAGCAAATAAATAGACATATACAACCAGGCCTACTAACACTAGCTCTAATGAGTTACTGATTTCTATTTATTGATTTCATGCTGACATCACTTCTCTGCTGGTATCGAATTTTTGTAGCTAATTAAAATGCACCTCCTCTCCAGAGAAACAAAACATGCTAGATAGATGTGCTTTCAGTGCTTTGCAGTTGCCAGAATTATACATGAGCTGTAGGATTCACTCAGACTCTAGCATAAACTAACTTGTGTCCCAGTGGCAGACACAGACTGCAGACTTTGGCTTTTTGCTCACAACTGTGGAACATCTGGAGTTGAACAGTTGGTTAGTACATTAGAGAGATAGGAAAAGTCTTGTGATTCACATGTGTTTCAAGATCCAATTTCCACTGTAATATTGCCATCTGCAAAACTGGACTTGTCAATTGAAACTACCTCTACTGTATTTTTCTTCTGCAGAGGAGGAAAAAAAAGTATATCCTGGTTTTAGGATATACAATTTTTTTTTTTTTTTTGCCTTGATTCTAACAGCATGGAGTGACTAAAAACTCGCAAGACCTAATCAGCTGGATATTTTTTTGACATGGAGAAAAAGGAAGTTGACACCAAGGTGTTGAATCTGGCATCTAAACCACCTAACTCTGCAATATTTGGGACGGTATTGGGGGTAGAACTGGCCCAACAGTAGAATTTGCTACTTGGCTATTATCCACCAGTAATCTCTCCTGGGGGTCAGAAGTCAATCTGAATAGATAAACCTTTAGAAACAGGGAGATGAAATCAAGTCCTTTTCTAACTTACTTCATCTGCAATCAGTAAGAAGTACATCCAAAAAATCCAGCTTGAAAGCTTCACTGGCACTCCAAGCTTGAAAGCTGTGCAATAGTTTTAAGAAAAGACATTTGGAATATGCTAACTGCACTACATCTATGGAAGGTTTTGAAAAACTGACTCACCAAGAACTCTAAACTCCAAACAAGAGCTCTTAATCTGCTTAGGTTTCCATTGCAAAATTTCTTCCACCCATAGAAACCCCTACCATCTCCTCTAGCATCATTCTTTTACCTAATTGACTTATTTTCTATAGATATTCATGTGACTTAATACTTTGATCTGATTTTCCTTTGCTTCGGACCTCACCATTACATTTATACCCATGAGAAGTTTGTAACTATGACTGCCAATGCCAGTTCTCATTGCTATTAAAATTATTAGGCCTGCTGTAGTCAAGATGATCAGTATTATAGCAGAAGAATGTGAAACACAGTAGAGGTCCTTCAGAGGAGAAACACTTTTTTTTTTTACCATCTGTCTTCCGTCTACCAGACTATTTTGAAGCATCCACCTCAGACTATTATGTGATTCAGAAGAATGGACAAATCCTTACTTGTATTTCAGAGTTTTTTACTTTTTTTTTTTTTTTCACTTGGGAATGAGATGGAAAGAAAGCTGAGAGTAAAATTCTGAAAGCTCCTCAGAGTATGTACATGCAAGTAAAATATGACACGTGGACTTGCTAAACCATTCAATCTACCTGCACTGACCTAGATAGGTGGTTACTAGTTTCAGGTTAGACTCAATTTGCAGGAAATCTGACTGTCTACAGGGTTTTCTCTTGCAGGGTAATGGAATGCTCTGAGAAGTCTGAATTCTACATCTGAATACATCTGAATTCTGAAATATCGCACTTAGGAGCCCGAGGGCATGTCTAAAATAGCTCTAGAGTTTATTATTAGCATTTCATTTTTACAGATGACACGGAAGAAGAGGAAATAGGTTGCAAGAAAATTCTCTTCTTCAGCGGGCTCCATGATTGGATTTACAGAGCCACTAGAGCTGCCTACAGGTGCAGAGAGGTGTCTGGGGGAAATTCCAAAAGCTCCTCAGTGAGCAATGCGCCTAATCTCAATGAGCTCTGAAAAGAGTGTAATTCCAGATCTGTTCAAATGCTTTTATAACTCCAGCAAAGAACTTCTTTGCACTGCTAGACATCTAATTACCTGTACTGCCCCCCCCCCCCCCCCCCCCCCCCCCCATGCCCCCCACC
>VWZN01013934.1:615655-641813 GCA_013396955.1 Regulus satrapa | reverse complement strand
CACCCCCCCCCCCCCCCCCTTCAAATTAGATAGCCTGCAAAAGGTAAAGGGAGGAAGTGTTTTGCATTTTGAAAAATATATTCTGCTTCTGGGCTAGGAGAGGTTTTGCTTTCCTGGCTGTAGCTCTGACTCAAGTTACTCTGGCCAGGTAATCTCCTGTCTCAGTAAGACACCACACAACAATAGTAAAAAAGGTGAGCAGCAGGCTGCAGGGAAGGATTATTTATTTACACAGTGACATGGTGTGTGCCTTCCTGCAGCGATGCCACCACGTAATTTCCTTAACTCCTTCCCCATCACCAGCCTCCCCTGAGGGAGACAGGGTGATGTTCTCTGACATGTTGGCAGTTCCTCTGAAAGTGGGAGATTTTAATGAGGTGGTGCAAGGCAAATGGGGCTGCTGCCTATCACACAAACTATCACTGCAGACATTTTTTCCTGTGAATGTTACGCACTAGAGAACACGGAGGAAATTATACTTACTAACAGAAATGAAAAGAGCCTAATTACAGTGATTTTTATAGAGAAAGTTAAAGGATGCATGTCAAAAGGGACTGATATATAATTATGAGAATATCAGTAGCTACTCCTGTGCTATCTAATTACTTGAAATGGGTGGCATTGTGCAATTTTTTTGAAAACAAGATACTCTGACAACAAAATGATATAGTCTTATTATGAAATTACAACAAATTTGAAAGAAAAGTAAAATTCATATATTGGTAGTAGTAATAACCAGAGAGGCAGCACTAAATGTGCTGGAAAGACAGAACAAACAGAAACCCACCAACTGTCTCCAACCCCAAGTTTGTGCTACACATTTGACTCACACTGTATCAGAAATGGATATGCTGCACATGCTGCCTACACTGGCAGTCAAAATCAAGACATATTTACATGACAAGGAAAGAGTTGCATGAAGTGGAGGAAGAAAGCAGTAAAAAGAGGAAATATTTTAAAAAGGGGAAAGAGCATAAACCTAGAAATCACAGTGCTGAACTATTCTAGAGCTTTGAGTGTTTCCACACCATGGCTTTGTTCTGGATCCTCTGAGGTACCCCAAACACTCTGCCTGCTGAACCTGCTGGACCCTATCAGATGTGGGCACTCAGACATCTTCAAAGGATGAGGTTTTTCTATTTTGGTATCACACTGGTTGTATTACACTGATAATCTGTCCACAATACTTTATATAAATGGAAAATTAAAGTTATCACTTAGATTTAGTATACATTTTGCTCATCAGGGATACACTTAAATTATGCAGAACCCACATCTACTATAACATAATGCCATCTGTTGACAAATGACCTGGGCATTGAAAAACTCTGATTTTCTTAATTCTGAAGAAATGAAAATAGTAGTAGCACATTCATATGCAAACCTACAGATGTGCTGGTAATTCCATGCTCCTAATGTATGTGTAGCCTAGAAAAATCAACCACTGTTTGAACATTGACATCAACACATTGTAGGTTAATAGTGTTTTCCAGATTTTTGTGACCATCTTGAGGCAACATAAAAAGATTCATGGATTTTCACTGATACTGCATTGCCATTAGTCTAACAGTGGAAAATAAGACTGAATAAAGTGTTTAATATTATTCTGATGACTATCTGGAGGTCATTTATCTCATGAGGTGCAGTTTGGATCACTCCCTTAAGCTCTCATAATCTCATTTAATAGCAAAGACACAATCTCATTGACTAGCAAAATTTACATATCTTTTCTAAAATTTTAGAATAGCAAAAGTAGAGTGGCACTTGTCTAGATCCCCTCATTTACTGCCGATTTGGTAAATACACTTCTCTATATACTGCAGTCTGTTCCCATGAGTGAAAGGATCTGACCCAATTTCCCCTGTCTTTTCAAATTCTGTGTTATAATCTAATCTTGTCCCATTTTGGTACAAGGACAAAACCATGAAATACTTTTCTAACATATGAGTGTTTTCATTGCTAAGCTTCTCTTTAAAGAAAAGTGCACATCTAAAACTCTTCCTCTGAGCTGTTCTTCCACAACCACTTGCCACTGGACTGTACTGCCCCCTGAAATGGCTGAAGGCTGTTTATTTAACACTGCAGAGAGATGATGATAGTTCTCTGTGCATGGCCTTCCAGAGCAGTTCTGCTGAAGTTCTTCCCTCATCCTGGCACCTCCTTGGTCGAGGTGGCTCCGTTTTATGCACCATTGCTTGACCAAGTCTGAAGTTCACTTTCTTGTCTTTGATGCCCAACTAAATAAATATTTTAAATCTCTGCTAAAGACTGACTTTCACTCATTTTGATAGCATTCTTATGAATGCAAAGAAGACAAAGGGAAGTCTGAGTTTTTCTATATGATAATGGTTTTCACTGGAAAATCTAGCTTACAAGAAAGTCATATCCAAACAAATTGAGAAAGAAGAATAAGTCAGGTTTCAACTTCGCAATAATTTCATTTGTCATTTTTTAAAATTATGATGATTTAGTAGGATATGTTAAAAATCATATTCAGTTTGCAAGGAGCGTGGCTGATGTGGTTAACAAGATTTCCATGCAAGACAGCTAAGGACTTTTCCACTGAGGAATTCTACGTGGTGGGATTAAGTGTGGAAAAAAAGGAGAAAGTCTTATTATGAAACTTGCCATCTTATGAAGCAGAAAAAATCCCAACCAACACCCAGCAACAAGAAATAAGCCAACAAAAAAGTCCAGCGACCCCACTGCTTCCCAGGCTGGCAGAGCAGTCCCAGCTGCATTTCTGGCATTTACCAGAGGCTTTCTTACCTTCACTGCAAACTCAGTTTCTGTCGCTTTATGAACACATCTCTTGCACACTGAATAGGAGCCAATTCCTATGTCCTCCTTGATCTCGTATCCATCAGTAAAATGAATGTTGTTCCCATGTAACTGCTACGGGAAAGGCAAAAGAAAGAAGGTAATCAGGACATGGTATGTGAAAGCAAGGACTACCCTCCTCTTGGAGGAGGTGCTTGATCTCATCTCCTTCAGAGAGCTCTCTTGTCCTTAGCAGCTTTTCTAAATCCAGTTTAAAAATTCTAAAGCTCTTTACTTAAACAAGTGTGTCTCTTCCCTTTTTACCTTTTTCCAGTCTGTAAGATGGAATTGCCCATGTAGAAGTAGTGGCAAAGTGTGGTTTTCTAAAGTATTATTGCAATGCAGAAAATCACCTTCTTTTAGAAATTCATAGGAAATGGTGGACCCAAATCTCCTAACAAACCCATATATCTTGACAATATAAACTGATTACTAATTACTAAGGGGCAGATAACATATAAAATACTAATAGTTTCACAGTGTGTAAGGGAAATATCCCATATATGGGAAGTGCCTCCTGATCACTGGAGGTCATGCCTAGAATATGATTATCTGCAGTTTCTTTGTGAGAGAGAAAATAATATTTTAAGCCATTAATTCATATGGAATTCTTTGGAAAATATCTGGGCAGGTAGACTGGTTCAATGGTGAACCCCAAATCTGAGGTTTTGCTGCATATTCCATTCCAGGACTCAAGAAATGGCAGCACCTCTAAAAATCCTCCAGAATCCTCTGTCTAAAAATGCAACCTTGCTAACAAAATCCACACAGAACCTGCTAAATTTTAAGACATGCATATGTCAATATTCAATACATTTTTACATCATAAATCACAGGAATATATATAACATTTCTGGGATGTAATTCACTTACTGTGTCATAAGAGCATCTTTAAGAGTACAAGATATTTCAGTACAAATAATCAAAACAGAGATGAGAATCTAGGAAAACCACAGGCAGGGTCTCCCCCCTTGAGGCACATATACCTGTGGCTATGGGTAGGAAAGGGAGCTTTGTCCTACTGCGAAAATTGGCTGTGTCTTTAAGCAGCCCAGTTCTTCCTCCCTGTTCACTTCCCCTCTGATGTATCAAACCATTTGTAGCAATTTATTTCTGGTTTAAAGTACAACTGGATGGATTTTTTTTTTTTTTCTATTTCAGGGGAGTTGCAGCAAAGAACCAAGTGTCTGGCATGTTCCCCCCATCAACCACCCTGGTTCCACTTGTACACTTGTGCAACACCAACAGGAGTATGGTGGCCTCTTACACCCAGGAGCTTGGGCTCTGTGTCTCTGGAAGCCCATAGCAGTAGTTCATCAAAACCCCCTTGCCAGCACAGATTGGATCATATAATCCAAGGCAGAACTGTTGAGAATGAAATGCATTCAGTGAAAAAAACAGTATTTCATTGCCTTCCCTGCATGCACAACTGGAATCCTGTTTCAGGTATTGAGAAGTACTTTTAATTTTAGTTGTGATTAAGTGCAGCTCCTATTTCCTTTGCAAAGGTGGTGAGGAACGTTTTATACATAAAAACTTTCACGAAAAAATTCTCGTTTTCCAACACCTACATGCTGCATGTAAAACACCTCCTTCCTACACTAGGTAGCTGTGAAATACCAGTGAGAACATTAGTCAGTTTAAATTCACTATGCACATACACATCTGCACATCAGATGTACAATGTAACCAGCATCAGTACCTGCACAATTGGGTGAACAGTGATTTTGTGCACATCTTGCTGTGCAGGCTCCTGCACTAAGTTAGAGGCGACAAAGCTGAATCCTCTGAAAAGATGATGAGCATTGGCACTTGGAGGAACACCTGGGGAATCTGCAGGAGAAGGAAGAAAATGACCTCTGGAGCTGCACAAAAGAACAGAAAGGAATAGCACGGCACCACAACAGATAAAGTAAATAGTAGATTTGATAAACTAGCAAGACACAGGGGAATATAATTTATCTCCATATTGAGACTTGGGTGTAGCTTCTCCATTCCTTTGCTCTGGATTTGAACACTGCAGGGGTACTGTTGGCTCCTCTTGGATACAGGGATTTTTACACGGGGTGTGCCCATTCTTAGGCAAAGTACTAACCAAGTAAAACTGGTTAGTACTAACCAAGTACTAACTACGTGCCAAGAGTGCACAGAGAGATAAGGCACAGGGCAGAGAGGCTCGGTGAGAGACAGAAGACTCAGGGCAGGGCACTCTGCAGGGATTAGCAGAGGTTCTCCAGGGAGTGGAAGAAAGCTACAGGCTGCCGTGTCTGTCCTCTGCAGCACAACTTGGCTACAGAAATTAAAAAGACTGTATGCAGCACATGGTGTGGGTCAGGAGAATATAGAGAATGCATTAAACCAATATAAAAGCACAATACTCCAGTAGTGGTGGTCTGTGGCCTAATAGGAATCTTCTGAAGTAGCTTTACGAGCTGGGACCTATTCTAGGGAAGACAGTGGCTGACTTGTCATCAGGTGGAGAAAATAGAATTGTTTTAACTAACTTTCATGGAGATTTTCACCCCATTCCTTCCCCCATCATGGCAAAAGGAGAGAAGGAATGGCTAAAGTTACAAAAATGCTGAACTATTCTACCTTTGGAATTAAATAAGCAGAGAGCAGTTCTTTGTACCCGCACCACTGCTCAGCAAGAGAAGCAGTGTGACAAAGCAAGCAGAGCTGTGCTTCATTTAAAATTCTGAAAAGCTTCAAAGAGATCTTCCTCCTCAGTGTATGTTTTATCCCAGATATAATCCTCAGCAAGAAGAATCACTTTGTAAACCATTCTCTGGCAACTGGCTGCATATTATAATACCTATATTACTAAAATTTGCTAACGTTTGATTTGTTTTTTTGGGGGGGCTTGTGGTTTAGTTTTATTCTCCTTTTGCTTTCACATTTCCTCCAATGCACCATGTGATTTACTGACAAAGTTACTGAGCTAAACTTCCTTTAGAAAGCTATTTTCTTGTAGTAAAGTGTGTAAATACCCAGTTACCTTAAGAAAATACATCCCCACTGAGCTTTATATCTGACTCACCTGCTTGAGGCCCTGAAAACAGGTAAGAATGTGTACTTCTTAGCATCTATACTTCCTGTATAAATGTACTGGTCAAATTAATAGAGGAACTGAAGTCAGAATTTGATAAAACCAATATATATCTGCTTGGGAATAAACAAAACTGAGGCTGCAGCTAATTCTACTTCTCATTGCAAAGCTGCCTCAGCTTTGAGAGGAGTCAGGAGTCAGTGTGTTCTTATTGCACAGAAAGCAGAGTTCAGATGGAGAAGATTGTTTTTTGGTAAAATGATGTGGACTTGTTGTTTATCCCCGTGTTTTTGATGGGCACTCTCCTTGCAAATATGTGGATGAGTCACACCAGACCTCTTGCGTCACTGGATACTTCCTACCAGGGCATATCTAAAGCAGTGATTTTTACATGAGGGATTAATTAAGAGGAAAGAGTGCTTTAAAAAAAAAAAAAAAAGGAATTACAATAATCCACATCTGAACACTTCTGGACCTCAGAAAAGCTGTGATCGAGCTCCAAAACAAAAGTTGTAGGTCAGCTCCATAATTCACTGCCAATCACTTCAGCAAATACTGCAGAAAAACTATTGATGATTTGGTATTCACTATTAAATTTTCATCACCAACAACTGGTTTACCCATTAAAACATTTCTGCTAAGTGCAAAATTAGGCATAAATCATGTTAATTAAGTGATATTCTAGGCCTTATAAATCAGAATTTCATACACCTGAATTAGATCCACTTACAAGCATCAATCGTGTATAATGATTATCTTTTTTCCTGTGAAAAAGTAATAATGCTTTGTTCCACTAGACCATCTAAGTTTAAGGGTTTTAAAAGGCTTCATAACTTAAATAATTTCCTTCATTATGTTTCACTGGAGTTAGCAAACATCTTATTTGCAAAATTTCACTTCAGATGAAATTTTACATACTTTTTTTCTCAGCAGTGAAGCCAGCCTAAAACATCCCTGCTGGTTACAGCTTGCTGTTCAGTTAATTACAACAGTACAAACATTGGTGGACTGAAATCTAAGTTAGGTCACAAGAATGATCTTGGTTTGGTCCTTGTTCAAATCACCATTTCTAACCTAGATTGCTTCAGCCTCCAGCTCCCTGTAAAGAGCTGAGTCACCACAAATGCGATGTTCACAGTGGTGAATTTAGGAAGCAAATGGCCAGAAAAAGCAACTACAACTTGGACAAATCTCTGAGAAAAAGTGATGTGAAACTATACCCAGATAAATTCTCTGCCACAGAAACCACATTTTTGGCACACTTAGATCTGAAGTTAAGAACCCGCAGAACTGCGGTTTCAACCTCCATGGTAAAGGAAGTTTCTGGGTATAGCAGATCACAGGACTGAAAAGATTTACCAGATCCAGAACTTTGACATAAACCTGCTTTCAGAGAGGAGAACTCATTCATAAACACAGTGTAAAATTTCTATATGTTTCTGTATCCCTTCCTTGGCAGTGACTTTAGTGATAGCTTCATTAAAACACAACCGCATGACCGTGAAGCAGGAATTATTACAGCGCTTTCTGTCTCAGGATGTTCTCAGTAACAGGGTTAGTTTGTTTGGGGTCTTTTTCTTGATAGAAAATCCACAAAAAAAAAAAACAAAAAAAGAAAAAAAAAAAGGCTAGTTTTTTCTATTCCATTGGCAATGTGAGCCAGTATTAAACACATTTGTGATACTCTCCCCAGTTTATTTGACTAAACCAGTCAACAGTCAGGGGTTGTAAAATATTCTACCAGTCTTTTCCATCATTCTGAAAGTGTAAATGGATTCACTTCCAGTTACACCTATTTTGAAATGTTTGATTGTCAGACCACTGTTCATGGCAGCCCAAAGCAGAATTGAGGCAGGCCATCTCCCCACCCCAGCCATCACCCCAAAACAAACCTTCCAAGTCAGTGTCTTGCAGAAATAACAAATTTAATTAGACAACAGTAACACGTAGATGTAAAATATAGCCCCAGGCATCAGTACAAGCAATGGAGTGTGAACTCCCAAAGCAATCCAAACTCTTGATGTTTCTTTGCACATCAGTGAACCTTCCCACGGCAGCACTAGAGCGCACATCCCTCAAGACCAGACTAGCTTGCAGTCTCCAATATTTCAGAGAAATTAGTGCCTCTGAAATCTAAGTTAAAGCTAAAATCAGATGTGTGAAATGACTCGAAACCAAAGATTGTGTTTCTATATAGTGGAACAGGAATATCAGAACATGACCATTGTAGACAGATGGATGTTCCAGTTGAAAAACAAGAACGTAATATTTTTATAGTCCATAAAAGTCAGCACATCCTTACAAAAAAAACCCAGCAAAAAACCAAAAACCCAAAAACTAAACAAAAAAAAAACTAAAAAACAAACAAAACAAAAAACCCCCAAAACAAACAAAAAACTCCCAACCCCCCCAATAAAAAAACAAAAACAAAAAAAAACAAAAAAAAACCCAAACCAAACCAAACCAAAACAAAACAAAAAACAAACAAAAAAAAAACCCCCCAAACCGGACTGAGGAAAGATTTGGAGTAGATACCCTTATTTCAAACCCCATGAAAAGAACTTTGAGCCACGCTTTGAATAGAAGTTTGGGCTAGTTTTAGTTTTAAGAAAAAATTATAAGCCTGAACAAAAACTGCAGGAAATCTCAGCTCTTCATGTATTCATGTATATGATTCATGTATTGTAGCATAGATGTTCTCATGATGAAAGCTCAGATCTTTCCCTCTCATTGCAACAGTTTTGAGGCAATTTGAGGATTGAAGCCTAAGAATTTATACTTGAATATTATCATGATACTATGTGGCATTTAGAGCACTTTCCACCTTCAAAGTGTTTCCAAACAACAACTAATTCAATTTTTACACTTTAGAAAGTATAAACAGGTACTTCTTTATAAAGGTACATCAGAGGCAGAAATGTAATGTAACTTACCCATGTCTAGCAGGAGGCAACCTTATAAGTGGGATTACCACAGGGACATTATCAATATTCTTTCCACTATTCTATTACGACTTAAAAGAGTGGAAAATGTAAGTTTTGTGCAACAGTCACCTTCATATGTATAGCGTACAAAGCACGGTATTTCTGTTAGGAAATAGAAGTTATAGGAACAACATTCTCTCTGCAAGCATTTTCTAAATATTGTGGGGCAAATTTCCTGATGGCATAACTCTGCTGACCTGAGAATTTGATAATTCCTCACTGCTTTTAATCACACATCAACTTAAATTAAACAGTCCACAGTCTGTGGGATGTCATCATTAAATAAAACATTTATGCAATATATAATTACATGCTAACTTGCAGAGATACAATGTTCTTTGAAGCCAAGGTAATTTAAAATAGTTAAATTCAGCTGGTGTAAGCAAAGATGAGTAGTAAAATAGCAAAACAATAATTATTTTTCCTTTAAAAAATGTGAAATCTGTTCTTTCTGAAGACCGGTTAATATGAAGCCAGTGAAATACATATGAGCTTCTTTTGCTGGAAAAGCAAAACAAATCATTGCTTTCTGCTAGGTACGGCAAAACCTACACCATGTGTAATGCCATAGGTGATCAGACTTTTAGACCATGTAGGAATAGGAAGGGGAAAGGAAGAATGAATTTACTAACTGAAAAGACATATTACAGAGGTGCCACCTTACTCACCTGTGGGGGTTCGAGATGTGAACTCTGGATCAAAATGAAAGGTGTCTTCTGGCCGCCCCACTGCGGGCTTGAAAGGTGGCTTGATTTCTTTTCTGTACAGTTTCTGCAAGGAGAAAAACAGATCACAATCAGCATCAATGTGTACGCTCTCAGCATCTGGAGGTAGGCTCCCCTGCTTTCTTTAGAGTGTCCTCTTTCAGCTCCATGCTCTCCTTGTTGGACTGACTGTAAAGGATGATGTAGCCATGGTTCTGGCTCTTGGTTTACCAGTCGGCTTAAAATCTGTGCAATGGATATATTCTCCATACGTTTTAGCTACTGGAATCCTGAATATAAACACAAACGTTCCTGGCAAAAATTTAGCCCATAGACTGGAATGGTATTCCAGCTGGGGCATCTGGAAATGCACAGGCTGACTCCAGCAGCACAGCAATGGCAATCAGCACAAAGAACTGCTAGGAAGCCATGGCTGCCTTAGCATTTATTATTTGTCAAGAACCAGCAATGTGTTTGAAGTGCTGCTAGACTGAACTGTGCAACAGGCTTGGCTGCCTGGTTGGTCCTTACAACCTAAAGAAGAGACTTGTTCTTTTAGCATATCTGGTAAAAGGGAAGGGAGTTTACAGCTGATGATTACATGACATTCCCATCAGAAGATGCTAGAGAGAAAGCACTGTGGATGAGTGGGCAATCACATTGAAGCTCTACATGTGGCTTGAACTGAGGAGCAAAACAAAGAAAAAATATAAGGAAGAGAGGAAAGTATATCACAGGTAAATACTGCTAGGTGTACGAGTTTCTGCTGATGACTGAGGGGAGCTTATGCTTTCTAAAGTAGGGGATCACCTAAGTAACAGGCACAATTAGTTCATCCTAATACATCCTGCCTTTATTATGAGGGACTTTGTGGTCTTTTTACTCATTCTCAGAGATCTTCAAGAAATTGCTACACCATGCTCCACTGCAAGCACTCATACACGTACAGACATGCACACTGAGGTGAGGATATCTGGATCTGATCCAAAGCCTGTAGAAAAGAGCCTGTTAATGGAAAGAGCCCTATTGATTTCAGCCATCTTTGCATCATCTCTGCCTGAAATGGCCAAAACCAAACATCATGCTGATGGCAGCATGGGGAATAGAGCTCCAGTTTGACTCCCTGCCCCGTATTGCATTTCCTTTCTAGCAATGCTTTTGTTCTCAGGTTTCAAAGGGCTCAATTAGTTGCCACAGACAGTTCCCCATAATTAACATGTCTGAGCATAAATATAGCATTTAATGCAAACTTTCAAGTTATGATAATAATTGAAGCATTCAACTTTTATGACTGTTTGCAATATGTATTTTTAGGTTAGCTCTTAAAACAACTTCCTAATGAGCTGATTTTTCAAAATGTTTAATGGACATTATTGAATGCTTGCCTAACTCCTTGCATGAAGATTCTTTTTAGCTGTGCATTTCCTGGGGAATTAACTTCTTTAATACAAAGCTTGTGGTCAAATCAAAGATACAGACACATCACCATAGTTGGAATTTGATTTTGCATTAATAAAATAAATAAATAAAAGTTCTTGAAGCAGAACATTCTGTAGCATAATATTAGCCTTAATATAAAGGATATATATTTGAGGTTGAATTATGATTCTTTGGTAAAGTGAAACAGCGAGGTTGGAAAAGACTCTGCAATAATTAATGGCCATTTCACCATAAAAAGTTCCTGCTTGCGTAAAACTGCTTCATATCTTTGGAGAAGAAAGGAGATGAATAACTGCTGTGAGCCACAATGAAAAGACAGTCTTCCAAATAATTAAAAGCCAACTGCAATCTTAAGCAGGAAGTGTCACTCATCAGCTGAACAGTATCAACCTAGTAATTAACATACATCTTTTTCTGTCTGCACAGAACTCTACAAGAGAACTCAGTACCTACTGAAGGTTTTTCTGTTGCTAGGATTTCACCTTGAGAAAGCTACTTGCTTCCCAGCTTCCCTTTATTCGTCTTAATTCACGACTGCAGTACTTCTACTGCAGAAAGCAATATGGTCACATGCACATGCTTCCTCACAGAATAAACTGCACAGCTCATCCTGTGAGGTCCAAAAATTGGAAAATGTTTCAGAGCTGTACATTATTCAGGAATTGTACTCTCTTTCCATTATCATAACCATATTCTTTCTGGCCTCTTAATTCCTTCCCCCATCTGTAGTTTCTTAAGTGCTCCTGGAGCTACATTTGTATTTCGAATCCCTAACCCACATCCTCCACTACTAGGGAGGGATTTAAAATTCATCATGAGACACATGTCACTAAAGCTTTATAATCACAAATTCGCTTTCTGGGAGGGGATGGAAACAAAGAAGTCGCTTGTGAGAGTGAAAGGTCCTCCCTTTGAGCACAACTCTGATGACTCCCCTTCCCATTTCCTTACCCACTTGTGATAAAAATTAGACAACAGGACAGGAAAAGGTAAACTGCCTAAAACATTTCTTTCCCTCAAGCTCTTGAATAGAGTAACTAAATGAAATCATTGACGACTAGGAAAAATGGAGTAGCATCATCTCTGGACTTTTCCATCTTATGCTGGCTCCAGCTCTCTGAGTGAGCCACTACTGTCCAAACTAAATCACTAAATCACAGGGCAGCACAACACAATTAAACATGAAGGCCTGCTGCAGGCTTTTTTACAAGGTTCTTCCTTTAAAAACCTGCATCCTATAGAGTGCAAAACTCAACGTGGCATGAGCTGATCTGAGAAAATAGTAAGAATAACAGCCATTGCTTCATATCACACATCGAGTAAATCTCTTGGAGGATTTGAGATCCTTCTGGATTTTTCAAGACTATTTCTGATTTTAGGAAATGCATTAATATATTTCTTCTTACCATGGTCCCCAAATTATTCAGGGATGATGTATTGTGACCGTGACCTCTTCTGGCAGAAAGCAACCAGAGTGGGAAATGACAGCAAGTTAAATTTCAGATCTTGCCTTCAACAATTTCTATCAGACTGTCCATAACTTCTGGTGACATTTAAGCAGTTATGTATTTTCTAAGTCATGGTAGTCTTAGGACTGCATGCAAAAGTTACAGTGAGTTCCATCATCTGTTTAAATGGGAACAGGGTTCCAATTTTCCCCATTTAAATTCCAGTTTTGATATCCAAATTTTCCTTTGGGGCATCTTGTTAGGCATTTAAAAGAGACTTTGGATATCATAGTCCTAACTGGAGCATTTAAATTTCAGGCTGAGTATTTAGGAACATTGCATGTTTGTTATCTTGCACAGATAAGCTGAGGTTATTTTTTCCTTCCAGACTGTTCCCATGTCCATAAAGGATAATTGCACTCATTAGCCCATAATGTTTTTTTTTGAGAATACTATTTATTTCTCTTTCCCAGTAAAGAATAAGCTCCCACATTCCATCACCAATTTTTAAAATTGGTCACAGCATTGACTCAGCACAGAAAAATGTGACTGGCAGGTATGAAGACTTACTGCATAACACACAGTGTTGTTGGATGCAGAGGCTGTGCTGAGGGAACCCATCATCCCATAGAACAGAATGAGGGAAGTGGACTCCCAAGTGTGAAAATGCTGATTTAGATATACACACCTGGATAAATCTCCATGCTTCTAACTACTTATCAATCTGTCACATCCTCCTGAGACTTTAGTAACAAGTACTTATGAATTAACTAGAAGCCATTTCTATAGCAGCTTAAGAAATTACAATCTCCTATTGACTTTCTTTCTGATTTCAGACAAAAACATTTCTATTTGAAATAAATAATTTTCATCCAGGTGCCACTGACCTTTCCTTAAAATATGTTGCCACATCAAGTATAAACTTCATCTGAATACCTCTTCAGCAGGAACTTAAATAATTCACAAGAGAGACTAGTAATAAAATGCTGCAACACTGTTTCTTTCGCTTCGTATTTATAAGTAATTTTTCAGCATCTTTTAAAAAAATACTCCTAAAAACCCCAGAGATGTAAATGCTCTGTACATGTGCCTGGCAAATATCAAGAAAAAGAAAATTATTTAATTTCATTAAAAACTATTTAGTCATTTCCTCAACTGAGTTTCTTTGATGAAGAATTGAATTATTCCTTAGACACCTTCTAGAGATAGAAGGATGCTACCCTCCACAGTGGTGCACTTGTAGTGTGAGAAAAAACTCCCTTGATACATATACCTGTCACGGCAAATCCAATAAGCAGACAAAAGGATGAACTACATTCTGAAATGCTTGTCCTCTCCTAGATTAATGACTCAATGTTAGTCCCTGCAAATGATAGAAAAGCTAGCAGAATTCAGAACCCAGGATTAATTTTTTGCTGTTAGCAAAATCTACAATTAAATAATTCACATTTTCAGTTCAGTTTCATCGCTGATTAATATTAAAGGAGAAAGAACTGGAATCCACTTTCTTCCCACTCCTTTCCTCAGCTGTATTTGACAGTTCATTTTCAGGCATGTCATTTGCTCTAGTTCCAATTTTGTCTGTCATCCAAACAAAAACTACTGTTTATAGCCCACTCCTCCGACAGCAGTCTGCAAAAAGGAATTTCATTTTTTATTTTCAATGAAAAGGTAGAAATTCATTATGCATGACCTGGAAAGAAGAAAGAGTAGTAAAAAAATCAGGAACTAGAATGTGCTTTCTCAGAGCCAATGACTTAAATTATCTGAGGTCAACTCGTTTTGAGTCTGCTTGTCTTAAGAAGAAAAGGAGGTGCAAGGTAAATGAGAAGGTAAAACCGTCAAGGAGCTGGACATCTAATCTCTCTCCTGAGCGTCCCCAGCCTTGATCAGGAAAGACAGCCCATCCATTTAACAACAGGAATATTGAATTTGCGTCATGGTACCTGCAAAATGCCTCACAGCAGCAGGAACCTCCAGCTATCTTTCACTCTGGAAAGTGGGAATTTAGGGCTTTGTTACAGGGCAACAGCTGTAAAAACATGAGCCTTAGAGAGTCACATGGCACCTTTTAAGTCTGGCCATAAAACCTCTGTCAGATTGTCCACAGTTCATTTGGTGCAGAAGTTAGCCAGAAGTTAAACCTAAGGTGGCTGGAGATTTTGCTGAAGGATGGCACCCTGCAACCATCTAGGAAAGTCTGGGAGGAGGAATGTTCCCTGGCCACATTTTCCAGGATTGCCCTTACTCTGTATGCAGGGGTCACATGCTGCCAGCACCTTGTGCTCAGCAACAGCATCTGCAGCATTGTGACAGGGGCTGTTCCTGCACTGTGTGTGCTTCTTCCACTGCATGTTCATCCAAAACAGACATTTTATCTGGTTATGCCTGTTTGAAGACAGTAAAAGATGGGAAATGATTGCCCCAACAAGTAAACACTTTGTGGACAGAGAAAATAACCAGCTCCAATCCAAACACAAGGGAACAGCTCTGAAAAAACTGTGAAATGAAAGCCAGAGTCGTACGGTTCTGAGTTTCAGTTCTAGTAACACTGCAACATCAAGACTTCACACATGACTTAGAAACAAAAAGCTATCTCATTTCTGTTTTGAATCTCTCTTTAAAATTAGATGATGCAACTTGGTGCTTTGTGCCTGGTTATTATGTCGCTCTTGTGGGAAAAACCATGCTTAAAAACAAGTCTGTCTCACACTGCATTTCTAGGAGACAATAACCCTTTCTTACCCTTCATGATAAGGGGGCTTTTGATGGAGGATTGTTTTACTACAGTTGCTGAAATCTGTGCTGTCAGTCACGTCAGTCTTGTCTATCATAGCTGCCAAGGTAGCACAGAAATTCTCCAAAACATTTTGCCTCTTGCTCTCTGAAGTCTTTGTACCAAGGCATAAAGTAAATAATAATTTCTGTCCCACCTCAACTGGGCTGTTTGCTGACTGTCTGAAAAGTGATGTGGGAGATTCTGTATGCCTTATGGGAAGACAAAATGAGGGCACCAGAGACTCTTTTCCTGCAACTGTCAGAGAGAGATCAGTGCTAAACATCTACGTCTGATCCATTTCTACTTTCTGACCCTGTTCTCTTTCTGCCCATGGAGAATATGTTAACAACTGGCTGGATGATTATTGAGAGTCCCAGTTCTGGCTTCAGCTCAGGGCCAGGCTCACACTGTTCTAAAATATGTACAGTAATGTAGCTGCTGGGACAAGAGAAGCCTCTCAAGATCTCCTTGAGTGATTGCAAAATTAGGATAAAATGAGGAAATACATTACAAAGATGATAGCTGATCGGTGTAATAGTGATCTGTCTCCAAGAGAGTGCAATAAGCACTAATTACATTGGATTAAAATGGATTTTTACAGCTATATTTCACAGCAGAGTTAGAGGGCTGGATAACACGTCAAAGGGCAATTAAATCCACCTTCCTCTCTAGCTCCAAGGCATGTTCAAGCATACCTATCTTCTTCGTGGCAGATATTTCCCTGTCCATAAGAGCTTTTTCAAATGATGGAGGACTGTAGAGTTTCCTTAGGACAGGCATGAAATTGCTCTCTAAAGAATGGAGCTTGAAACAATCACCAATTATCATGACAGTAGGTGGTCTTGAGTATTCTCATGGGACAAAACTGACTTTTCGGAATAAACTTCCCAAGATGCAGAGCCTCATTTATTTAATGATGAGTTAGCGAGCGGCTCCCCTAGCAAACACAGAAGAAAGAAAAACCCTCTCACGGTTACAGTGCTTCTTATTTCATCAAGACAGTCATCTGACCTATATTTTGACTGCAAAGCTGAGGACTGCAGAGATATTGGGGGAACACAGAAAATAATATTATTGTCATTAATATTATTATTTAATAATGATGATCATCAACAACAATCTAGGTCTTTGGATCATCTATTTTTTATTTTTATTTAGTATTCTCATTAGTGGAAAGTCTTCATACAGAATATCATGATTAGTAAGAAGCAGGAAAGGGAAGACACTCTAGATTCCAGAACATAATTAATAATCCTTGTTTACCATTCTTTTAATCACATCTGACATATCTTACTTGAATCATGTTTAATTTGATCAACTGTTCCAATTTTGAGTACCGATGCCAACATGCATGCAAGAGAGACAGAGGTACCTACTGAAAAGGCTCTAATTCCTCTGTGTTAGAGAAATTAGGTTCTCTATGTTAGAGAAAATAATTCTCTTCCTAAGCATGGAAATTTGTCTTCAAAAAATGTAGCTAAGAAAAAAATAACACTGCTGCACTTACGTTCCAGTCTATAGTAACAAAGAAAGGGTGACGTTTGATTTCTTCCACTCCATCAAATCCAGCACCTGAGAAGAGAATGAAAGTACCAAAATTAAGCCATGCTTATAAGAGAACTGCATGATGTCTCTTCTCCACTCTCCCTCCCTTCCCCACTTTTCATCTGACAAAGTGAGAGTCTCATCTAAAGATTTCTAGGCAAGAAATTCTTAATGATGCAACTGCCATCACAATATCAATTGCCACAGACAGACAAAATCACTCCATTAATGTGGCTCTCATTCCAAGGGTCTTTTACTTTCCTCTAGTTGAGTCTGTTGCCAAGGCTTTGGGTGAGAAATGGGATTTCAGCACAGCAGAGTGCATGCACTAGCAAGGTCAGGAAAGGCACCAGGATATCCTGATACTCTCACAAGACTCCACCAGTGGCAGTTTTTCTATCCACACTGACTTTCAAATCTTGACTAGATACTGTTCTCCAAAGGCACAGAAAGCTGCACTACAGGCAAGTATAGATGTAAAATGCCAAAAGGCTCCAAAAATTATGTGAGGTAAGCCAGAGTTTTAGGTTCCCCCTCTTCACATACTGTCTCCAAATTCCTGTAAGTATCAATATCATCACTCTCAGTGTTATGTTTCCTTCGCTATTAAATTTCTGTTACATTACTGCAGGAAATTTAGGGAAAGTCTTCTGAGGATGTGGTAATGAATCAAATTCCTTCATTACTTTTGCCTTACGTTTTCACTAAAGATTGACTTTTTTATTCCTTTAGCTCAATTTATTTGCTTCAGTGCTATCACAGAACAAAACAGGTACTCAGTAATAATTTAAAAAAACTGTCAGAGAGGATTTAGAATGCCATTTTTGGGGTTGATTTGACCTTATTAATAGTACCTTTTATTTTCATTTCAAGGAGAATTAAACTCTGGAAGGAAAGGCTTTGCACTGCAATTCTGGAATCAGTTCCTGAAGTGTACTCAGCCTACTGCACAAGCATGCTGAGCAACCTTGATTCCCAAGAGGAATCGCCCCTTGAGAGGCACTCACTGCAGAGGACTCAGATTTTTGTACATGTAATATTTGTACTTTAGGAAGATCAACATTACAAGCAGCTTTACAAAGGCCTTGTCAACTGAAGCTTTGGTAAAATGTGATATCTGCTCTTCTTGTGTACAAGACTGTTATCGATGTTTGTCAAAATGCAATGATCTGGAGCTGCTCCCTACAACCTGCTTAACATTCACTGATGAATGGATACGGTAAGCAAATGCTTTGTAAACATAACATGCAGGATTGTCTGTCAGGCCTGCTGGAAAACAGTGAAGAGGGATGATCTCCTGATTAATTCCTCATCCCAGTAATCTTTCAGTACAGGCAAAGGCAAGTGATGCACATGAGGGTAAACAATCCTAGCCTGCAATACAGAATAAAGTGCTCAGAGCCCTCTGAGGAGTCTGTGGGTTATGACAGACAGACATTTCTAGGCAAACACAACATGAAATCAAACCTTAGAAAAAGAAATGAGGACAAAAGGGACAATGTCATTGCACTGTCACTGTGTAAGTCTGTTACATTTCTACAACTGGAGTATGGATGGTAGCTGACACACTTCACTGTAAAATGGTAGAGTTATTAAAGTGGAAAAATCAAAAAAGGCCAACAAGGAATGTTGTGGAATGACTGAGCAGGTCAGGACTTTCAGCCTGGAAACAGATGACTGAGGAAGTATAAAATAGATCACTAAATGATGCCAGTAGGAATAATGTTCAGAAGAACCTGGACATGTTTCCTCAGGAAACAGACAGTTGTGTGATGTGGAATTACTTGGAAAAGATGATGTGGTGCAAAATACTTATATGGGTTCATGGGGAGGCCAGGAAAGTCTGTTGAAAAGAAATCTGTTGAAGATTACTTGATCGACAAACCACAAAAGGCTCAGGAAACCCCTTGCTTGACCTTTAAGTGGAATAGGACAGGAAAAAGTTGGGTGAAGCAACACATATGTTTATCCTGTTCTTACATGCCCCATGGCAGTTGTCTATAGCCCATGGCTACTGAACAGAAAATAAGGAGTCTTAGAATAGGACTTGTTCTATGACTTCCCTAGCACATTTCTGTTCAGTGCACAGTCTGAAGTCTGCAAGATTCCCTAGGCAGATTCATTCTGATTTTAGCAGTAGCAATTTTAGAAACATAAAACCAACAGAGTTACTCTGAAGAGAATTACAATAAGCAAATCTTCAGAAAAAAAAATCTGTGAAAAATGCTTTAAGTTCAGTGGTGGAGATTGGAAACTGCAATGTGCAGTAAATGGTCTCTAGCATATGAGGATGAAACCCAAGTGCCAGACTGAATTTGCAGGACTGGAATAAACACTCAGACACTGTAAGACACTAGTAGCATATACTGGACTGAAGATAATTGCTAATGCATCCAATTTTCTCTGCTCTTCCCCTTCTTCACTGTTTCTGTTTTCCCTCTTGCTTAGCCTAATGGGTGCATCACTGTGTGTTGCGAATGACATGGTTTTTTTCAGACCATCTATTTGAAAGCCACACTTTTTGCTACTGTTGTTGTTCCTTTTTTCACAAACCTACAGAAATAAGGACCAAGAAAAACAAGTCCACCCACAGCAACTTCTTTTAGTGGGGGCTGCAGTGTTTTGCATGTAGTTGAGGCAGGTACTTGTTTGAAAAAGTTTCATTTCCCATTAGGGGCGACCTTAGCTCCAGCACAGAAGGAATATGTTGTAAAGTGCAAGGGATTAATATATTAAAGAGATTTAGGATGACAACAACCTCATTTTGCAACTATTGGCTTACTTCCAATTCTTAGCAACTGACTATGCTATGGAGAAGGTTCAGCGCTTCCTGCAGTTTTTATTTCCTGAGCTTCTCTGCCATGAGAATTGCTGGTGTAGCCCACAATCCCTTCCTGAACTGTGTGCTGTAGCTGCAGGCAGCAGCGTAAGGCTTGATCCTCTCCTCAGCTGGAGGAGGGGAGGGCCCAAGGGTACATTCAGGAACAGCTTTGGGAGCCAGGAGGACAGTCCTGACCCCACTGCGAAAGTCCTTGGGAGACATCAGGCATCAGTGCTTATAGTGGAGTCTCTCTGGATTTGCTCAGCATGTTTCAGGCATTCATCTACCACCTGCACATCTCTGCGGGTACTGCGAAGACACGTACTTTCTTGGAGAAAAGCAAAGCGCTGCAGAGGTCATGACTGGAAGGGCCTGCTGCACAGAGATGGACATTCCTTGGCATAGAGATGGGTATTCAGCAGACATCTGAAGCACAGCACACAATAGTGCACCACACGAACACAAACCTTTCACCTTCCTCAAGGTCTCCAGTGAGCTTGTATTTTTTAACTTCAATTTAGCAATACAGACTATCTGTGAAGAATAATCAGCACAATCAAACCTATTGCCTGAAAATATTCTTAGCACCATCCACAGTCCCATGAGGGTCCAAAAACACAAATAATTCTTTCCGATCAAACTTTAAACCAGTTTAAACACATTATGGAGTGCATTTATATAAAAGCAGTCTCACATTAGTGAGAACTTAATTATCTAAGTTTTATGCCTGCAATAAAAGTGCCTGCAAAAGGAAGAGCAGAAGGTTTTATTTTTAATTGGGTTTGATTATTGAATCATTATGGATAACACAAGCCTTGAAATATTAAGGGGGGGAAAGGAGACCTAAAAAACCTGAAAGTTGATTACTTGGATATTCTAATTCATCAAAAAGAGTTTCCAGATTTTTAGTTTTAGATGATAAAATTTTAGTGTCTCTACAGCTTCAGAATCTTTTTAGTGAGCTAGAATTTTTGAGTTTTTTATTTTAAGGTTTATAAGAAAGCTTTACAGTCACTCTGACTAAGATGAAAGCTGTTTTTTGTTTAAACTCATCATTTTATTAAGTTAAAGACCAAAGATTTCTATGTGCCAAAGCAGAATCTATCTTGCCTGAGAACATGGGATTAAGAAAATAGTAGTGGTTTCCTTGGCTTTTACTCTGAGCCTATGGGCATATGCTTTCATTTTAAACTTTCTTGGTCGAGCTTTTCAATTATAAGGATTCTCGACACTTTATACCACTCAGCAGCATAGGGAGTTTGTCAGATAATGTAATTTTTGTATAAAATAAATTTTTAATATATATTTGTTAAATAATCATGTTAAATAAATAATTAATTAACCTACCTGAAGACATCCAGACCTTAGATAAAGTCCCTTTCCTAAGTTCCTGGAAATGTAATGAACTAACACTTTCACCATAAAATTTTACTTCCGAGTGCTTACTCCTTATTTGTCTGGATATTCAGTTTGTTTAAGAATTTAAAACTATGCTTATCCATAATCTGAAATTTGTCATACTTAGAGCAGTACTACCAAAGCAGTGCTATGCAGATTATTTGTACAGCAAATAGGCTCAGAAAAGAACAGAAATTCCCAAAATCAGAAATACCAAAGGAAAACCTTCCATTTTTAAAAAAATTGTCACAAATATTAATATGGGTATCAGACTTAAATATAAAAGCAGGTAAATTGGATTACTAAATTTCTTTTCGGTCGTGTCTAACTCACTTCAACCCTAATATTTCTTTCATTAATAATTCAAAGCTTCAAAATAAAATTTAAAAGTAAAATTTCAAAATACATAATTAATCTTTACTTCTGTTTGTTAAGATACCAAAATCAAATGGCAAAAAGCCTCTTTTATCTTGTAAATGTTTAAAATTGGATTTTGGAAATAAATGCACTTTCCATATTTTCAAATTTATGAAACAACGGCTGAAATCAAGTGTTTGATCCATAATATAGTTCACTTATTTTAGCATGCTTCTTTAATTTTCCAAAGATTTTTCAAAACTGGATGTCTAAGCCTACTTTTCTTTTAATATTATTATTCCATTCCCAGAAAAAGCTAAAATCCACCAGGTTGAAGCAGTCCTTTTATCTACTGACTTTTGTTCAGTATCAAGGCCAACTATTCAAGCTTTTCTTCTTTTATCAACAGGTCCCTTTCCATCTTCCTTTGTGCTGATTCTCAATCAGTTAAAACAGAATGCCTTCAGGAGCTTTCCACCATTATCCCTGAAATGTTAAGATCTATTTTTCTTTTACTCTTTTAGATTTTATTTCCTCCGATGTTTGTATTATAAATAATTGGTTTTTTTCTTTCTCTTCTCCAAGCCTTCCCAGTATTTCAATGACTCTCAGGTTTTAAAACCTTGACCCCCAGCAATTCCTCATTTATTAGCATACGAGGACTAGAATTGTTATGGTTAAAAACAAGTTTTAGTGAGTAGCTTTTTATTTAAGGACTGGTATCCAGCGACTCCCACTGACTTCACTGGAGCTCTATTTTGGATGGAAAATAAGCAGAGCAGAATAAAACCAAGAGATGGAAGCAGGGAGGAAACAGCAGAAAGAAACAGAGGTAGGAAGTGGGAAAGAGTTCATATTTGGTGCAGCACCTAATTTTTCTGATCAGAGATTAAACCTAGAAATCTCAATACTCTATTTTTTCCACTGTAAAACAAATTGCTTGAGAGCAATTGAAACTTGCTGAGAGAATGTGTTTTTCTACTCTTGTGTTTAC
Organism: Regulus satrapa; assembly: GCA_013396955.1. Taxonomy (NCBI): domain Eukaryota; kingdom Metazoa; phylum Chordata; class Aves; order Passeriformes; family Regulidae; genus Regulus; species Regulus satrapa. Next base: position 619,474 of record VWZN01013934.1, on the reverse strand, counting down.
AGTGTATCAGACTAGAAGGCTGCCATTTAGATCAAGAGGCAAAACACATGGGAAGGCATTTCCTCTCTAGGCCAGATGGGATCCCCCCGGCAGGAGAGGGGCCACAGTGACATGCTGCAGAACTGCCTCCCCACTGCCACCCAGCACTGGCCTTGACTGGGTTGTCCCCTCTTGCCTATGGAGATCAACAACCAATTCTGCAGTGGCAATCATTGTCCATGACCTCATCAAATGCAATTAATTTCTTAAAAAACCCTGTAAACAGAGGTGCAGATTACATCAGATATACTGTCCATAAATATACATTTAAATATACACTTAATTTATCACAAGACACACTGATGCCTTAAGATTTTTGCTTTTATGTTTTTCACATCCTATACTGCATTAGCGAATAGGCCTAAACTCCATATCAAATGTAGTTAACTGTCTTGATGTTTTGGTTTGACAAAACAATCCCTGTAGGCCTGAGATCCAAGGACACACCACAGCCTCAGGTCCTGAAAAGTATAAACAAAAGTGAATTTTGGGGGAGCAAGCTGGGGGAATATGCCTTCATCACCTGCAACTGTAATTGGACAATTAACCCCTGATATGCAACTAGACCAAACTTATATCTGAGAAACTCGTGACCATCATCCATCTTGGGTGTAGCCTCTGCAATGCTGTTGCACTGCCCAAGGTCTATATAAAGGGCCTTTAATAAATACCCACTTTTTTCTCTTAACTCTCTCTAGCCTCTGTTTTGGGTAGCCACTCCAAGGCATCAACATCAGTAAAAAGAACTTGATGTATTTGGGTAATAAAGAATAAAGTCTACTGCAAGACTGCCCCTAGCTGACAGAATGAGACAGGATTGAAATACATTTAAGAATGGGAGAGACGAAACCTGAGATTTGCAGCTAAATTATACTTGTTTCTCAGTTCCCTATATTATCATACATGGCAGGTATCTTAAATCATTCATGAAAGCTGGCAGTTCACTCACCATCTTTACCAAAAAAATGAAACACAAGTTAATATATTTTAGATTTCAAGGCTTTGGCTGTACTCCTTACAAATTTCTCTAGTGATGCTGAACGTTCACTGTGCTCTGGGAAGGAATGCCAAATGCCACCTAATGAAGGGGCTAACCATGGGAAAAGATGAGCTGAGTGGTACAGCTCACCACTGGGCGACAAGGCAGGGAGCACATGACCAATGTCCTGATCAAAGGCACACGTACCTAATCTGTTGGAGGGGTTCCTTTTGAAGAGGGCTCGCAGCAGGCTCTGGGCTTCTATGCTCAAGAACTGCGGCATTCCCAGCTTGGCTCTGAAAGAACACAACACTTGAAAAGAAAATAGATATTTCAAGCTTTTTTTCCATCCCACTGTGGCTATAACAGTGGAACTGTAGTAGTCAGGATGGGGAGACACATGAAATCAGTGACCAAAAGCTACCTAAGCATAGTGCAACGCTGAGTGAGAAGCTGATCTTATTCTGCTGATCTTAAGGAAGGTTTTACCACTGACTTCACTAGAGGTGGAGCAGATCTAATGAACCTCATAAAATTTTGCAACATAAATAGGTCATTTTCCTACAGAATTTTCTCATTTTTAAGCTGGAATAACTTTGGGAATTGAGGAAATTAAACAATCAAACTTAATGAAAAAACATATACAAAATTGCATATTGCTTAAAGAGAATAAAATTTTTCTCTTGGCCATTCACCACTACATTAAAAAATGCACTAGTTAGCAAAGCTATACTTCAAACAGCTTTGTGTGCATTTAACATTCAATGAATGAGACATCACAAAGGAAAATATTTGAAACTTGGCAACAACAAAATACAAGATGTCCTGCAGAAATCTGGCTTTTCCACATTTTGTGGCTACTGTGACATTATCACAAAAAGTAAGATAAATTTCTTTTTTAAGGCCCTCCCAGTAATTCACTTCCTACTGTTCATTCTGAAGGCAATTTTAGAGTTAAACACAGGTATCAGCTCTGTCTGCGTTACTAAATTCACGCCTTGCATAGCTTTGGAAAGCTTATTATGTGTATCATTATTCTCTACCCATCACATACTTAGGCATTATGGAGTCTCCAGAGAGTAGAGTTAACTCACAGTTAGAAGAATGAAAGCAGTTTTGATACTCACTTGAGAATGAGTGCCATTGTCTCCTTTCTGTCTTTTCCCTGGAAGGGTAATGATCCCGTCAGCATCTCAAACTGTGGAGTACCAACAAAATGGTAAATGAAATGTGCACTGGGGTGGTCTGCATAGCTGAAAGACACCACATCCCTCTTCTATTTCCAACACAACTGAAAACTAGAGGAAAAGAAATGATCCAACAAGCTGTACTTCAGAGAAAAAAAAAAAAAGGCACAGCAACTCTGGATGACTGTTCCATTCCAGGGACCTGTTACAAACAGTTTACACTGATATTTGTTGTCAAGTTTTGGTATGTTTGGGAAGAAGCGTCATACATTGTGTTTCCTCCAGCACCCGTTGTTTTATGACCCATGCCAGCAGTGAGGTATTTGGCTGGAGGGACCTTTATGGATATGGCTCTTCTTAGGTGTTTGGCATGGACTACCATGCAGGGAAAATGGATCTGATATGCCACTCCCCACCTTTTTAGGCTGAGTCAAACCACTCTTTGCATATCTGCACCACTTGAAGATGCCTCTACTACATTTTGCAGAGGAAACAAGACTAAACCCCACATTCTCAAGGCTTTTGAGTGTGCCTTTTCTCTCCTGCTTTGTTCCTCTGGCTGTGCTCAGTAATGAATCTTGTGCCACATTTAACTGAACGCTAATCTCAAAGCAAAACTCAACAGTCATCATCAATTATTTGCCTAACTCAAATGTTGAAACATCAATCAGTTATGGTTCTTTGGAGACTGATTAGTGCTTTCAGTAAATTTGACAGGAATTTCACATCTGAAGTGAAATTAAGAAGTGAAAAAAACCCAACAAAACCCCAGCGAAAAAAGCTTGCCTTACTTGGATTCAATACCAGGTCTTTCACAGAGCTCTCGCCATGGTGTTTCTAATGGAGTGGCAGCTGCTTTCTCTGGCTAAGGGAGGCTGAAGGCTGTGCATCTCCAAATATGAAGACACCAAGAACATAATTCAGCTTGGACACAAAGGAAAGCAGTGTCCATTGAGGGTAAGGTGAACTGTTACTTGTGTCTGTCACTCAGGCTTTGGATCTCTCTACTACTCTTCTAATAGTAAGCTAATTAATTACAGTAACCAATTATTCTAATAATTAATACTCATTGTTAAATTAAATACCTGCTAAAGCAGGAAAGACTCTTCACCTTATGTAGCTTTTTCACTTTATCCCACAAGAAACTGCAGTGCTCCCAGAAAGCATGTTTGTGCTAAGGATTCTTACATTACCAAAAGCTGTGTCAGACTGCTCCCCAGACTGACTCATCCTTTGCTGGGATTAAATACAGCTATACCAGAAGAAAGATATAGAAAACAGAAGAAAACTAATGGTGAAGCTCCTATGCTAATTTTGGGAGAAGGGCAGAGAAGTCAGATAACTAATTGAATATAGTTAATTAAGGTATTAATCTTCATTAGTAAGAAATTACCTCAAGGCACTAAAATGCATAGTAGAAGCAAAAATAAAACCACTTAAAAAAAACCCCCTAAATTATATAGCTGCCAAATATAAAGAAGATTTGGGAAAAAACAAATGTATTATCTACTGTTTGGGTTAGGAAAGGCAAGAAAAGAGCTGCCTGGTGAACCTGGAAGAAAGCAGCTAGTTTTCTTAAAAAAAAGAAGAAAAAAAAAAAAAGGGGGGGGGGGG
>VWZN01013934.1:563379-615598 GCA_013396955.1 Regulus satrapa | reverse complement strand
AAAAAAGGGGGGGGGGGAAGGGGGAGAATTTTAAAATCTGTCTAAATGACACTGGAGCTTAAATACCATTTTCAAAGTAATTCTGATATATTAGAGCCTTAGTCCTGATAAAAGTGCTCAGATATACCGGGAAGGAGGGGCAGAGAACATTGCTTCCCAAGGCAGCAGCAGAAATGGTACAGATTGTACCAAACTCTCACGATTTCTAGAGCATTTATGCTTGTGGTAAGTACCTAATGTCCATTTACACTTGCTCATGTTACCTTGTTATTGTAATAAATCTAATTTAGCAGCACCAACAATGGCTGCTAAATCTCACGTATACTGGCATAAATGAGCTTGACACTGCTGATGCAGATGATACAGATATAAGAAGCTGCTTGGTCAGTGACTACGTGGGAAAGAGCTGCAGTTCCACCCACCCCAATGTCCCAGGAATACCTGCAAATGCAGCCCTACCATGGCTGCAAGGGGCGGAAACAAGAAAGAATGAATTTGGAAGAAATTTAAGAAATTAAGAAATTTAAGAAATTAAGGAGGGAACAGGGGACTCTTCTGGAGGCTGCAGAAAACATTTACTGTGCTACTGTAACGGTCAGCACTTTGTTATCACATCCCAAATTGCGCAGGCCTAATGCTGAGAGTAATTCAGGTTCAGAAGAAATACACTTAACATCAATATTTAAAGTGAAAGGCAGCCACATAAGTTAAATGTACCAGAGCTTTTTACTTCAACTTAGCTAAGCAGCATCTGGAAGAAAGCATTAGTTTCTCAATTGCAGTCCTGACTAAATGTGTTGAAGGTTAAAAATGAAAGAACAAGACTGAAAAATAAAATTGAAATTCTTCATTTCATCAGTTAAAGCCATCATTTCACTGCATAGCAACCTGTCTTCCTGTTTATTTTTTCAAAAAGTCAACAATCTTGCTAAACTTGAACATGAAAACAGAAATGAGAACATGCTGCTTATACTCCTGCACATAAATACAGAGCTGCATGGGTCACAGCAGGTTGACAAGAAGCTGAGACTAGAGGTAAATTAACTCTGCAGCATTTTTGTCTATTAAAGCAGTCCCTTTAGTTTTGCTGGGAGACTCAGTTTTCATTCTCCCTACTTCCCCATCTGTACAAACCATCTGTTTGCTCCTTCCTCCCCACCGATTCACTTTCCAGGTGTTTTGGAGTGCCATCTTCTGTTAGACAGTACTTCAGAAGGCTGGACCTCCCTCCAACCTTGACTTCCTTTCTGTACCAAAGGAAGTGCAAGAAAGGCAAATATTCTTTCTTCCAGTTCAGCTGCCTATTTAGAGAAAATTAGGCTTAATGGGAAGGGGTCTCTGGAGTCAGATAATCCAACCCCTGCTGAGGTCTCAATATGTTATTCGGTGCTTCCTTTATCTAGTTTTCAGGGCAGTCTCCAATTTCAGTAGGCAAACATGAGCACTTCCCAGAAGATATACATGTGGGAAGAACCTGGGAAAAGTGCACCACATTTCCTGAGGAAATTCAGGATTCAAGAAGTCATCCAGGAAGTTTGGACTAGAGAAGATAATGAATGAGAAAATATTTTCAGCCTGGCCAAGATTGTGAATCTTCCTAATAGATGGAAGGAGAACAGGTTGTGTACACTACTTCAGCCCAAGTCTGCTGAAGTATTGTAAGTATAGGAAAAAAGAGTTGCAAAGAAACTTGATACCACTCAGCTGTGGACAGCAGAGAACCACACTCTCCATCAGAATGGCCAGGGTCTTCTCTCAACATTTCCAGTCATTCTCCAGGTATCTGAGAGCTGCTCAAGCACTCAGTTTAAAACTTTAAAAATGCATTAATATTTTTTATTATCTGTGTGTGTGAAACATGATGAATTAGTGCTTACAAAGGGCTGAATATCTTAACATAGTAACAAGCATAAACATTCAAAATAATCTTCACGAACACCCTCTCTTTCACTGGGAATAAAACAAGCATTACAATGGGATTTTGTATAAGAATATTGTAATATTTTGATGTCTTGCATTGATTTTTCCAATGCCATGGTATAGTTGCTACAAAATTAGAATGGAGCTGAATACTTTGGATACCAAAGGGACATTTTCTTTTCTTGTGAAGACTTAATTAGTTGCTGACATATATGAACACATTTTTTCTTGTTCGGAGCTGCTACCAAGGCATAACAGCCATTTCTCTAATTATATTCCACTCTCTGTTCACACGACTCTCAAAGGTGTACAGTGTTTTTTTCCTGAACTGAATAAAATAAAACATCCATAAGATCTGTGACCTTGTAAATCAGCTGGTAGGATGAACTACAAAGGCAGTGCTTTTTGAGGCCTTCCAAGAGGTTTATACATGTTAGATCAGGCAGACCAGTTTATCTGGGCTTCAGAGATGGCAGTGTGTGCTTCAAGATTCTTACAGTTCAGCTGAAAAGGTATTAGTTACATATGCAACTTTTTAACAATGTAGGCCAAACACTTGTTCCTTAAGATCTTTTGATGCAAAGCTTCTGCAAAGTATACCCTATCCAAAACCTCCAATGCAGTGAGCAAGATAACAAAAGGCAGAAAAGGAAAACTGTCTGGTCATGATAAACCACATAAATTCACCAGTGGAAATTACAATTGGGTTTCAGCAGTCATCACCACATATTTAAAGAGAAGCAGGGACTGTCTTCTGGAATGCTGGAAGGGGTGAATTTTAATATTTGTATAACTGTACTTGCTGACATATAGTAAAGCTACCATAAAACAATTCAAATAAACTGAGCAACAAACAAACAGAACAGGTAAGAGTTTCAGGTAAGTTGTGTGGCCTGTGTCAAAGACCGAGCTGACAGTAAATGAAGTCTTACTGATGCTGACAGTAAAACTCCCAGTGAATAATAATTCATAAAATAATTAATAACACAATTAATAAATAAGACCAGACCTTACTCATTTTCAGACAAGTTCATTTTGCTATTAATGATCACAACATGCCACATTTAAGGATCATTCAGTTTCTTTCTAGACTGTGCCCTCGTCAATGTGGGCTGACAAGAAGCTGCCAGCACAACCTGACTCTTCATGCTGAAGAATCAATCCCCCTTCACAGAACAGAAGAGACATGTGAATGTTCAGTAGCTCTAGTGATGAGGAGATACAGGTCATGCAATAACTATCTGCCTTATATATTCCCTTTTTTGATAAGAATTTTAGATATGAAAATTATATGATCACACATACTTCTTTTGAATCTATGCATCTTTCATCTACTGGTATATTTTCTTCATCTAATTTGCATCATAATGCAAAGTACTTAGGAAAAAATTATAATAAATTATTTGAATGCCATTTAATTATCTTCAGTGTTTCAGACTGACATAAAAACAGCTTCCATAATAGAACTCACATGTTCTATTCATATATGTTCATGACATATATAAATATATATGATATATATGACATATATGTTCATGACAGAACAAGAAAAACAAGGAGAAAATAGCAGGGTGAAAGACAGCATCAGAAAATCCTTCCAGATGTTTAGTGTGTGGAAATATAAGTTTTTCGGCCCCAAGCAGCTAAATGTTGAAAAGGGAAAGAGGTTGAACTGACTGACATATTTTTCTCTAAGATGCCCAGTAACACTTAAAGGCTTAAGGCATTAGCTTGGAATTAAAAGGGTTTTACTTTCTTTAATTAATCTCCTTTTATAGCAATTCTTATATTTTCTAGTTCTTATATGCTGAGTCCTTAGGGGAAGGTTGAAAAGAGCATTGGAAAGAAAAGAAAATAGAAAGCCTAGCAAAACCCAGGGATGAAGTAGTCCAGTTTATTAAGAGTTTATTAGCTGGTGAAAGAAGAAAAATCTATTCACCAAATGCACCATCATTAAATGGGAGACAAAGAGTGAGAAGACACAGCTATTCACCAAAAATAAATATATAACAAACACATTAAAGGGTAGGGATAGATTTATTCTATGAGACATAACCTATTGATTTTTGTGAATAAACGTACATGGTTCAGAAGTGCTGACCATCCACAAATGGATTTGTGGCCACAGGAGATAAGAATGCTCCACTCCTTTTATAATTCAGGCAGTAAACGACAACATTTCTGTAGATTAAGTGCTGCCAACCTACTAGATCAGTGATGTAGGCCCTCCCCAGTGCAACTTTTCACTCTTTTTCACATTGCTTCCTATACTTCCTCTGGTGGCATCAATTGTCCACTTCAGGTAAACAAAATTTAAACATATTCTATGGCTTTTGGTACGTAGTGTAATGTACAGCTACAAAACCAGCCTCCGTGCTACAGGAGGAAATGGTGCTGTATCAGAAGAGCACGTTGCTACGCTAATTCCTGATTCCACCCTGGTTCTGCTTCGACAGCCATGGCGAGGTGCCAAGCTGGAAGCCACAGCGATGGCCAAGGCCTGAGCACAGGGAAAACCTGCAGCCCGAACACTTCAGGAGAGAGAGCACCATCTCTGTTATCCAAACAGATCCCCGTGAGAGTAGCAGATGCCTGCTGCCTGGGCTCAAGGGACAGCACCATGCTTGGTGAAACAGTGCTGCAAACATCTGCTTCCAAAAACTTACAGTGTTCACACAGCTTTGAAAAAAAATCAGTGTCACAAACAACTTCTTGATCTTCTCTTCATCTACCTCGGCATCAATAGCACACAGACTGAAGAGGCTGGAGTGGGGCAGGGCGGGGGCAGGTTAGCATCTTAACACGCAATTTTAAAAGGCCAGTACCTCTCTGAAAAACTTCACTGACACTGCAATTTTAATCTGAGGGATCTGATCCCTCCCACAGGCACCCCTCCAACAATCCAGCTCAATTTCTGCATTACCATGAGCACGCCAAAGGACCACCAGTCTGCACTCTGTGTGTGTCCTCGCCGGTTGACCACCTCTGGGGCCATGTACTCGATTGTCCCGCAGAATGAGTACGCTCTCTTGTCATGGTCGATGGCTTCTTTACTCAGACCAAAATCTACATAAATTGAAGAAGCAAAAGATCTATCAGGTCTCTAAAAATTATTGTTTATGCTTTTGATTGCCTAAATTGTTTGAACAAAACACACCAACCAGCTAGTCAAGTGCCCTTCTTGTCAGTATGCAGAAAGAGGCCACAGGCACATGTGTTCTGGAGTCCTGCCTATGTGGAGTGCCTGATACTTGTTAATGTACTCTGAAAATAGGTATATAATTTTCTCTGTTCAGAATGAGGTTCTGGCTCAAGGCAGAAGGGAGTTTAAATAAGCAGAGACATACAGTTAAGGTTTGGTGAAGGTAATGCTATAGTGAGGATTCTTGCACAGCTAACTAAAGTATTAGGAATAATAAACCCAGATGACACCAGTGAAAAGGTGGGCTAGACAGTGCCTCTTGAGTGGCAGAGGGATGTCTTTCCAGACATTCTCTGCCTGGATTAAATAGTCATATTGGAAGCACCCTTCCATCTGCAGTGGCAGGTAGCCAAACCTGCCTACTTTACATCAGCCAAGAGCACAGTTTTACCAAGGAGATGCTGTTCGCCATGTGCTGTGCAGCATGGGGATTGACAAATCAACAGAGAAGCTCAACATTTAAACTATTCTGGCTTCTGGCTTTTGTAAGCAAACTGCTTCCAACCAAAGACCAGGATGCATGCAATATATTACATAATAAAATTAAATTGGCTTATAGGCATAAAGTTTTCTGTTCCTCACATACCTGTTATCTTAATGTGACCCTCTTCATCAAGAAGGATGCTATAAAGCAAAAAAAAAAAAAGAAATCATTCATTAGCTGGGAACAAAGTGCAATGAATAACAAATATTTAAGCCAGGTATGGAGACATGAAAGATTCAAATACTTACGTAAACAAAAACCTTAGTGAATTCTATGGCTCCAGAAAGAAAAAAGAACCTCAAAGTTTTGTTTAATCTCATGTCTGAAGCATGAACAGCCTGAGGCAGTTCTATGAGGAGCCTCCTCTGGGCTCCACAGGATGCTCAAGGTGGGCATGTAAACAGAGCTCAGAAAGAATAGGGTGTTCAAAGCCAACAGTCGCAGCAAAAGAGAGAGCTACAAGTTTCTGCTTCTTGTCATAATAAAAGGCAAGCACAGAAATAATCAGGGTTTGGACTCACTGGACCTAAAACTAAGTCCAAAAGGTCATGCTGAAGTAATAAACACTCATCATAGAGCACAGTGACTAGCCACAGCCTAACTGCATGGATCTCAGCCTCTGTCCAGAGCACAAATGAAAATTCAGCCAGGAAGCCAAATTCAAGTGTTCTCACATTTGCCACCTGCCAACAGGTTTTTTCCTCAAAAAAGTACTCCAACATTTCTGTAGTTCACAAAAACCAGTGCTAGTTTTTTTATGGAAAAAAGAGGGAACACCTACTTTGAAACATGATTATTTTGGTAAATAAAAACTGACGTAGTAATGAAGGTGGTCTTTATTCAGTCCTAGTTAGACTTAATACATTTCCCTTTTCAAAATGATCTAGCATGGTGCCAACTATTTTTTTTATTCCTCTTCTCTTACATAATTACTTTAATCTAATTATTCAGGAAGAAAATATGATAGAAGTGAACCAAATATAATGGCCTATACTTTTTTGAAAAGTTGTCTGAACTGAAACGTAATTGAAAAAATATGCTCTTCTGTCATTCATGTGCTTAGAAAAAGCTGTTGTGCAAGTCATCAAAGGCCAGCAACTAAGTCAGTACCATGATTCCAATAATTAAAGCCTTTTATTCTCAATAAAAACATCTTACCTTTATTCTTTCTCCACAGTTTCCTTGAACACACAATTTTCAAGTACTAGTCTACACCAGGCATGTTTAAATGTATTTTTGTGACTACAACCCCTAAACTTGTGCTTCAGAAGAGAACAGAATAAAACACCTGCCAGTGTGGAACCTAGCCTGAATGTATGAGCTCCTCAGACCTGGATCTAGAAAAATAACAGAGGGAACAGACCTCACAGAAATCACTCAAAATTTTTCCCCACATGCAGGAAGCCCCTGTGAATAACTATGCAATTCAAAGGTTGTGTGAATTTCCCCAGAAACATTGATTTTACAATTCAAGGGTTTGAAATTTAATAATTTCCTATTGAAAATCTATTCTGCTTCAGTACAATGTATGTTTCCCATACTTTTTAAAGGATTCACACCTTACCCTCAATTAAAGGGATAGAGGTAACACCAACAGAGCTTTCAGACTGATAACACTGGCTGAGGTTGAGTCAGAAACATACAGCAAGTCTCTCTCACACTGTTTCCATGAGCAGCAATGAACAGATCCTGGCTTCCAATGGATGTGTATCCTATATCCCCTAAAACCTGACCTAGAGTTCCTTCCTCCATCTCATATTCCCTTATCACTCTTCTACCATGCCCTCAGCTTCTGGCAGCAGCACCCTTTGGACATCTGGGTGCCTCCACATTTGCCATCTGGCAGCACAAGTAATGCTACAGTTAGTAACCAAAGATTATATTTCATGTAAAAAGAAAACAATATGCTAATAGTGAGGGGCAGAAAAAAAAAAGAAACTGTTGCACTGAATTATCTTACAGTGAAATTAAAAAGAAAAGAACAAAGTGGCTGCTTCTAAGAATGCACATTACAACAACAGACAAATAGTTTTTCTGTGACAGTAGAAGCAAACTTATTATCTGATCATACTCGGTACTCCTTTTTTTATCTTTATCATGTTACAATTCTTTTTTATCCCACAATATCCATAGCAGACATTCTATTGTGACAATCACAATTACTTTAGCTATGGTTTGCAGGATAAACTAACCTGAAGTATTATTCCATGGAAGGGGAAAAAGAACCAGAAGTTCTTAATATGATTCAGGCTTGAGAATATTTTTTCATCTAAATTAATGTTTTGAAATTATAAAAAACATAAAGAGCAGACTACTTTCAAATGCTAAACTAGGTTACAATCACACTGAGTGATAAACTTCAGCTAGGAGGTTTTATGATTTTATTTGTTCAGTCTAATGCCTGAGTGTTTTCTACAGGATACTGTCACTGTCAATCTTCTCTCCAAAGCAGTAATAACAGTTATTAGGTGAAAAATATATCCACACCATAAATAATCGAACCACATATAAGCTTGGAACAAAAAATGCCACAAAATAAGGGTGTCTCTTACAGAAGAGGAGACCTCATCACAAGCTACGGGTTTCTCAAGAGGGAAGAGGAGGGGCAGGCACTCATCTCCTCTCTGGTGAGCAGTGACAGGACCTTAAGGAATGGACTGAAGTTGTGTCAGGGAGGTTTAAGTTGGATATTGAGAAAAACTTCTTCACCCAGGGGATGGCTGGGAACTGGAACAGGCTCCCCAGCACCAGCATGAGAGAGTTCAAGGAGCATTTAGACACTGCTTACAGACACATGGTGTGACTCTTGGAATTGTCTTGGGGATATTCTATTATTCTATGACTGAACATTTTAGCATCAGGATCATCCCACAAACATTCAAACTGCTTTCACTGACCTCAGTTAAACTGCATGCCTTGAGAAATTAAAAACTGGAAATCTCCATGCTAGAGGCTGGGGCAGCTAAATTTGTAGCAGAGAAATGACATAGTCCAAGTTACAGGAGAAGTCTCATAGCAGAGTTAGGACTGTAAACTCCATATCAACTTTTCTGCTGCAACTTTATCACAGGAAAAAAAACCCTTACGTGATGGATTGTTGGCATTGCTTTATAACATGTCCTAAAACAAGGCTTGAACAATTCTCTCCCATTTCTCTCTATTTTTGGTTTCGAGCCATGTCTTCGGGGCTTCACTTTGATCTCAAACATCCCCAAACCAATGTAAAATTTTGACAAATCTAATAAAACTCTGGGGTTGGTTTGGTTGAATTTTTGATGGATTTTTGTTTGTTTGTCTTTTATATTTGTTTGTTTGCTTGTTTGGGGTTTTGTGGGGAGTTTTTTTTTGTGGGCTTTTTCAGGTCGGGTTTTTTTTTTTTCCTGGATGATCTAAGTTTTTTTCTAAATGAGAGCAGTTTTGCAGAAGATTCAACCCACACTTTATGTTAATCAGAAACTGTAGCCAAATTTTCAGGTGGGAAAAAAACCCTGAGACTTTATCAAGACTATCAAAACTGCATGTTTTGTTATGAAAGTACCAGATGAAGTAGTCAAATATCTGCTGAAGAGATTAAGATTCTCACAAACTGTCAGTCTTGTGACATTTCAGTGTTTGCATGACCCTATACTATCTCACATGACCCCGTGCTATCTCACCCTGCTGAACACAAATTCCCCTCTGCTGTAGCTTTGTTGACACCATGGAATCAAAAAGGGACTGCTTACATCAATGGATGCTTTCCACCATAAGCATTTGTCTTCTATTGATTCTCAGGTCCCCCCTCTCTTAAAGGGCAGTTACATTCTTAAATCAAAAGTCATGTTTGGCAACACGCTGCATTCAAAAGTGGTGTTTGGGTTTTTTAGAGTATAGTTCAATATCTCTCAAGTTGTTATATGAGCTATTATATGAACTGCCTCTTGTGCAGACAACTGAGGGTCTTAAAATGTACATAACTCCTTGTTAACCTAAGCCCCTATTCCAGAACTCAAGGTGCATCTAGGTTCCTGAAAAGAGAAATGGTAAAAATTAATAATAGTCTGTCCATTTTCAGATGGCAGAGTTATTTCTAAGTCACTCATACCATTAAACCACAGCATAAGAAATAACATAAGCATCATATACTACTTTTTATAAAGTTCCCATTTTTCTATTTTGGTATATTTACCTTATATACCATGGTGTATGTATAATATTTTATAGCTTGATTGTGCAGTTCTTAAGTTAAAACATACCTCACCACGTAAGGAACTCAGTGGCTCCCAGCGTGACTGAGCAATACCTTGTCCCACAAGGGACACTGAAATCACCAAGACAACTCAAGGAGAAGAATTTGTCTGCAACAATTCAAGATAAGTACCTGCTTGTTCTAAACAAGACTTTAACCAGAAAGCTCAATTACTTGCCCTTTTGAAGGAAATACAACTGACTTGAGAACAAATCCCAGTTGCACGTGAAGTTAACTCATAGCTTTGAATTGCTAACATGGATTTTTGTTCAGGGAATCTTAAAAAAAAAAAAAAAAGAGCTGAGCCTTAAATTTTAATGTACTGAGCATTCTTCCAAGTGGTTTGAACAGTACTGTTTTCCTTTTTTTTATTAACATAAATAATTGCAATGAGCTTTATTTTAGCATACTTACAGAGCTGACAAGCAAACTCAAACCTATCAGCAGTTACTTTTGGGAGCTTCTGAAGAACAGCAAAAGCATTGAACAATGAAAGGTCTAATGTAGTGCCTATCTTAAATAAAAGGGAGAGAGAGAATTGGGAAATTACAAAATTGATTAATTTATCTCTAGTTCTGCAGAGCTGACAGAACAAACCTTGTACTATAATCATGCTGGTAAAGCCTCTGCTGAAGATGTATGTGTGTATGTGATTCTGCACGTTGCACTTCAAATAGAGAGGAATCAAGGGAAACCAAAGGGGAGTAACAAGAATGACTCGTTAAACCCTATAAAGACTGACTAGTGAAGAAGAGTTCAGTACCTGGATTGTTTAGGGTACAGAAGAGGGTCAAATGAAAAGGATGTTTTCACAATCCTCTGAGGCTGCTGCTGAGAGAACAGGCAGGCTGGGGCTTCTAGGAGGACAGGCCAAGGAGCATTGGCATGCAGTGGCCGTGAAGAAATTTCAAACTAGCTATTAAGAGCAATATTTTAGATCAACAACTGCTGGAGCGCTGCCAAGTGGCCTCCTGTGTAGAGCATGGAGTCTCCACCAGCTGTTTAAAGCCTAGGTTACCAACACACCTGTTATGGTCTTGATCCTGCTGGGGGCAAGTTGGTGGTGGTGGGGGGGAAATGACAACCTCCTGGGATGGTCCTAATTTTCTTTTATCATCTTATTTAGAAAGATGATATTTCCCAGATGTAACTCAAAAATGTAGCACTTTTTTTTCCCCACTGAGAGTAATTGTTTTATTCTGCTGTATCTGTTTCTTTAATGTAAAGCTAAAGTTCCAGAGAAATCATAGGATGTCATGTTCTGCTCTCCTAGATGTAACTACACATCGGATTTGCACTTACAGAGCTATTTTTAGAGGATATGGTTTTCAGTTAGGGGCCTTGCCTCTTCTCAAATTACGAACTTCTAGGTCCTTCCCTTTCCTACACAACAGTTATATTAATGTAAACTAATTTTATACTACATTAATTGCATCTTAATTAAACTGTATTACAGTTAATCCATTTAACTGTACATCAAAGGCTATAAACTGTCTACACAAAAGTTAGAAAATGCAAGAGTGAGGGCTACCACCTTAACTTTACACAGTGATCTCTCTGTGTAAAGGTCTTCAGTTGAGTGAGGATACTTTTTATTTTCTTCCCCAGAAATCCTGTCTCTGTTGCAGACTGGTGACACTCAGGGAGGGATTTCAGCAGAGCAATACAGCGAAGGGGATGGCTGGTCTCAGCTCAGAAAAAAATGTAGAGAAAACTGGATTCCATCTGTACCTTTCCAACATGCTTCTATGTGACAATGACAAATCAGTGACCTTCCTTAGATGAGCTCCAATTTCCCGAATCACTGATCCCTGATTTGAAGCACTGCAGCTTGGCCTGCAGTAATATAAAATGCTCTCACTTGCAACTGGAATCACTGAGAGATGTTTTTTGAGATGCTAAGTGACACTCCCTGCTGAGAACTCAGAAAAATCCAGTTCTCAGTATCTCAAATACAATGAACAGTTTTGACATAAGCTTAATTTTCTCCTTGGTTTCTAACTTCTTCTAAAGCAAAAAATTACAGCATATGCCTAAAAATGTTATGTCATTGTGACATATCTGAATATATGAGCTCATGACTGGGTACCTTCTAATAGCAGGTTAATATATCCTGTGCTGTATCAAAAATCAGCCGCATCTAACATCAGAGAGAAAAGCAGCAGATGATTCATATGAATGCTCACTAGAATCCAAATCTAAACCAGAAAACTATAATCACAGTTATTATTCTATTGTGTACATGTTTGTTGCTGCTGAATGGATAAAACAGAAATTCAGAATGAAATTGAAACCAGGGAGCTGCTAGCAGACTATGTGGCTGTGGCAGCTGGGGTGCCACCACTGCCTACCTGCATTTGGTATCAGAAAAAAATGATACTTCTGTCCCTCCAGTTGTTTAACCCCTAGGATGACTTCCTATACTTGCCAAAGACTCTGGTTTCTGGTTTTGGTTGCATGAATGGGCAAGACTGGAATATTTGGTCAACTGCAAAAAGTCCTCTAGCCCAAAAGACAGACAGTTCTTGCTAGGTACATCTGTTGAATTCACATACTACTACTACTGCTACTACTATTTTACTAACCAAAACATAAAATTGCATTTAAAATTTAAATCACATAGAACTTCAAAGGAGATAAATAGTTACCTTCCCTTCAACTTCTCAACTCAAAAGTTCACCTTCCATCACTTTTGGTCTCATGTTTTGCCCATGAGAGTGAAAGCAGTTTCAAAGAAAGAGCTGCATATTTTTCAGTCTGATGTCACAGAAGGAAAACGCTGCTATGCTCTTAGACTTTGAAAGTATAAGCAATTGCCAAATAGACTGTCCTCAGTGGTTATCTTTTACAAATTCTGGTGACCATTACATTAAAAAGGAACCTTGGAATGTTGCAGCCTGATTTATTTGAGTCATCACAGCAGAATCTAGCAAAGCACCAAGCAAAGGGCATAGAATAAAACTGGTATCATGTCACTCCCAGTAACAGCACTGAGGGTGTCATTTGCTCTACTGATGTATTGCAAATAAAAAAGAGAAAGGAAAATTAGAACCATATTACAAGTGAAAAATAGCTGCAAAAGTGAGAACAAATATTTTGGAAAATATTTTGCACAGCTAATGCAAGTGTTGTAAAAGTTCGATTATCATATATCTCATAGTTAACAGACACACAGACAAGTTCTCAGACATGCTCATTTACTTTAAGCAACGGCTACAGTAAAACTAAATAGCACCACACACACCATATTCTGTATGAGCTGGAAGTGGAGCTGCTTTGAGTGGTTCAGCCTGCATTGGGGCAAGGCCAGATTAAATGCTGCAAACAGAACAGTGCTGCTGCAGTTCAAGGCAGAGGGATCTGAATTCTTTACTGAAATCATTCACAAAATTGAAGGCCAGGCACATGGAGGTCCTGTCATACTGGAGCACAATCAAAATGGTTGGCCTCATGCTAAGATGGTATGATAGGAAAAACCTACTCCTGTTAGTGACAGTCTCATGTAGAGTCTCAAACAAGAACGAAGGCAGAACCCCTGGCACCTTCTCATTTAGCAGCATAGGGAGAAGCAGCAACCTAAAAGTTCACATATTTACATTTCAGTTCATTTTTCCTCGTTAACTTACTTTTCTGGTTTTAGATCCCTGTAAATAATTCCAAGGCCATGGAGATGGTCTAATGCCAAGGCCAGCTCAGCTAAGTAGAACTTGACATCCTCTTCTGTAAACATCACCTAGAGAGAAGGAAGAGAAGACCACATCATTTATTGGACAGTGGTGGGCTGGCTTGCCTTAAACAGACATGGGGAATGTGGAAGGACCATCATATCAAGTTCAATTTTCCATAACTTATCTGAACTGACAGTAACAATTCTTACCAGATTCTCCCTATAAAACAAAACTTGATCTGTTGAGTACCTTAAAGTATGCTGCTCTCTTTCATCTGTTTGATCTGTTTAGATGACGTTATGTCACAATATCAGGTACAAATTATAACTCCTTAGCCTTTGGAAATGAACAGCAAAATTAAACTCATTCAGTGCAGCCCGTATTGCTCTCATATACCTTCACTTGCTACAGTCTAGGCATTTGGTTATCAAATTCCCATGAAATAGCATCAGAAACCTTTCTGGGAAAGTGGAATAGTTCCAAGTCTCAGCAGGATACACGGTATGAAGAGCATCAGAGATGAATTTAAAGCCTCATGCCTTGGAGGTTCAAGGAATATCAGTGCAGATGCCCTAAGCAGTGATGTGATGCCTGATGAGGAGCCAGCTGAAGACAGTGTTTTCTGTAGCTCATATAGATACTGCTAACACTGAAAGCTGTGTTTTAGGTGAGAAGAAACTTCTGTAATAAAAAAACCAATAAGCTCTGAAAAACTCAGATGGCACGAAACCCCTCTGGTTCAACTTCCATTATATCTCAGATGTTCTCTTTAATTAAATTTCAATATGCACAGAGATAATAATGCAGAAAAAGAAGCTGTTATATTGGATACACAAGCGTGATTATGCATGGCAGAAGTAAAATGAGTCAGCTACATATAAATTTACTTGTCATATGTAAATGTAAATTCTACAGTAGAAGTTGCAGACCTTAATTTTAAAATTAAGTCTCTGCTCTCAAAAGGGGTAGCCAAAATATCTGAGTGCTTTGAGAAGTTTCAGGCAGCTGAGAAAAAAAGAGATGATTCAGACAACAGATGTCACATTATTTAATTAAATTTAATTTTATTGCAAAGGCTAGAAATTTTAAAAAAAACCAAGAAAAAATACAAGCGAAAACTCTCAAATTTAATTGTACTGAATGTAAAAATGATATTAGTTTTAAAAGAAATTTAAATTATTAGAAGATTTTAAATAAATAATGAAGGCAAGAAATTAAATCAATACAATCCAGGAAAGATCTAATCTATACATATACACCTAGTTAAAGTCAGATGTCTCAAAAAGAGCAACAAATATGCAAGCTCTCCATGCATGCAGACAATATATTTATATGTGATCTGACTGTACGTCCACTAAAATCAATACCTTTCAACCAAATCTATAATAACAAATTGCAAACAGTACAAGTTGCCTCAGAACTTCTTCCCTTGCAACACACCTTGCCCCTAAACAGCTGCTAAGTATAGTCAGCCAAGGTGAGCTGCAGTCACTGAAAAAAGAGAAGTATGTTTTTACTGTCAGCTCCATGAATCATTAACGATAGTATACAGCAAAGAAACTGGTGAAGTGTCCTGGACAAGCTTTGGGGAAAACATGATGCTTTAAAGAAGTGCAAAGTCTGAGCCATTATCTTCCACTTCTGAGTTCCCTGGTTATGTAGAACAGGGACCTGCCCTCTTAGACAAGAGTCGTATTTTCTGTCTTCTTCCATGAAACCAGAGAGACCCTTGCTGCGACGGCAGTGCTGCCTCACTAATAAAGCTTGGTCTCATGACAACAGAAGCATGACATTTTCAATTTAAATTTTTAATGCCTTTTTCCTCATATTAAAAGTAACTGCTACCAGGGACTGGATACTTATACAAGGATCATTACTCAGCAATGTAATTAACTTGTTACCAATGTCTTCTTTCATTAGCAAATAAGCCTTAAAAGCAAACACTTGGAGGTCCCCAAGTTGCAATGCACACAGCATCCTTCAGCATGTCACTGAATCAAGAACTGAATGGGAGGGAGTGAGGGAAAGCTAGGGAACTTTTGACTGGAAATAATGTTCTCAAACTATTTTAGTCCATCACTAGCTTCTCAAATCCAGGAAGAGCAACAGAGCTTCCCCTCAAGATGGCATTTGAAAGGTTCCTGTCTTTAAAGACTCTTTGAAAAGTGGTTGCCTGCATCCCTGTCCCCACAGGACAGGGGACACTGAGAAGTACCAAGGGATGGGGACATCATGTTGGTGACAGAGAACACCAGGGCACAGACAACTGCAGGGATACCATCCTGCCTCACTGGAGCCTCCTGCACTCCTTCAGGCACCTCTCTGGGACTGCTGGTTCACAGGGGTTTGGAGAGACAGGAAAGACCTATATGAGCCTAGAAAACCTACTGTGGCTCCTCTGTATGGGCATCAGCGAGACTCAGGTTTTGGAACGCTCCCTGCCTGCAGCAGTCCCTCTACAGGGACATGGCATGGAGAGGACAGGGGAGGAATGAGAGCCTGGGGAGGGTATGGCAGCAGCAGCTCCTCCTGAAGGCAGGAGGAGGGCAGGTGAGGGCCATGATAGTCAATCCCCCATGTATATGGGCTGTTGCATGGCCCTTGACCTGCTCTCAGCAGCTGCAGGGGCTGGCCCTGACCCATGGCCATCTCCTCCTTTGGCTGGCAGTGTCTGCATTTTTCCAGTGGTTCTGTGCTCATCCCGAGGGCAAAATGTACTGGGGACTGATTTCTCAGACTGTGTCTCATCACATTCAAGACTTGTTCTGAAAGCACTGAGTCTGGGGCAGTTTTGCTACAGGAATGGGTGCAGATATCAGGGGTGCAGTTTTCTCTGGCAGTGATGCCTACGTGGTATTTGCTGCATTACCTCTAGCATAATTCAAATACAATTATTAAGAACCCACTTAACTGTGCAAGATGAGAACTCTATTACATATATATATACACACACACACATGACTATTCCAAAGGCCATTTTTCATTCCCACAAACTCAATCTGAGTTCTGAAAATCCAAGACAGTCTTTAATTTCTGAGTTAAAGATCTACCAGCTTACCTCTTTGGAGAGTCTGGTGAAAAGGTCCCCTCCCCGCAGGAAATCTAGTATTAGATACAACTTTCCCTCTGTTTGAAATGCTGCATTAGAAAAGGATGGAGATGTTGGAAGTCTGAATCAAGATAAAGTCCCCACCAAGTAAGTCCTGTTGACTAGCAGTGTACCATTCATGGCATTGCTTCACTGTCGCTTCAAAACTTTGAGAACCAAAAAAATAATTTCTGTACAGAACTTAGGAATTAAGCTTAGGCTATGGAAAAAAATAGCTGAGAGAACAGTGCATTACTAATATATTAATTTCTTTGCTAAGCAGCTATGAATTAACAGTGTTTCCCACTCCACAAGGTATCAGGAGTCACTGAGAGTGAGTCATAGAGAGAAATTTCCATGCTTATGTGAGAGGAGAGCCCACATACCTAAATGTTCTCAGAATACCCCTTACAGTAATAGTGGGGCTGGTGTGGCAGGAGGCAACTCCACCAAGACACCACATTCATGCACACACCTATATAAATATAGACTGGTACTGATTATTAAAACCTGCTTTTATTTAAATTCTCTTTCTCAATGATACCTGACAGCGGGTGAGGGTTTGGCAGATGTAAACTCTCCAGCTACCCCACCAGCACTACCTACCACATCAGCCTTTATGGCAAATTTATTTCAAAGGAGGAACAGCTGAAACTTACAAACACTGGAAGTCGCCTTTAGCATAAATGAAGAATATCACACAGGTAGCCTCTATGATTTTGTTAGCAACAGAGTCATAAGTAGGCGGTGGTATCCGCACAAAAGTGTAACACATCTAGTCACAATTCCCCGAACAATTTAAGAACAAACATGAATTATATTTAATTATAGTTACCATAATGAAGCTTGACTATGAAAGGATGGTTCACTTCTGCCAAAATATCTCTCTCCATTTTAGATCGTACCCGATCCCGAACTATAAAGAAAGAACAATAAGAACAGTGACATATTAACAGGCAGCATGGCCACTGGATACAGTACTGGAATGAAGTTCTGGCCATCTGGATCCTGATTCTCACTCTGCTGGCGGCTTGTATGACCTTAGGCAAATCAGACCACTCAAGTATCCTCCATTTCTGACTGTCTGGTCTGTGTAGTAAGTTCTCCAGGAAGGTGCCGTGTCTTTCCCTATAGAGAGTTGTCCATACTGAAATGACTACAGTATTGCAAACAAAAAGAAGGCAATTACACTTCACAGCAGAGAGCGCTAATGTGAAAATGAAAACTACACAAAATGAATTACTTCACTTCATTTAAGATAAAACAGAATGTACCAGTCCCAGAACAAGTCAGATTAATCTTGTTCAAATTAATTTATTGTATTTTGCTGATGCTAGCAGTGTTTTATTATGTATCACTGAATAACACTTTCTGGAAGTGATCTATATATACAGTATTCAAAACTTCCAATAAACTGCCCAAACAATAAAGAAAGAAATAAAGTAAGCAATAAAGAAAAATTCCAAATAAAAATAGTAACAAATTATTTTTATGTGTAGAGATAATTTTATTGTGTGATAGCAGAGAGAAAAATACTTCATGTGGTTGAGATTAATAGACAGTAAGGGAAATCATAATTTTAGAGGTGAGCTGAGTTCAAGGTAAATATAACTAGTGCTGAAGATTTCATACCAAAGCCATTTAGCAGAATATTCAGACACTGAGGAGGATTCAAGTCCCCATGTTATCAAATTTGATCCTAAAGATGCATTTTTAGTCAATCACTACTTTATTGAAAGTATTGACTTTTCTTCTTTCTCTTCAAAATGCCAATGTATTTTTCAGATGGAAGCGTCTACAAGAGATATTATGAAACTATTTTAGGTAGTAAAGCCTGAGATCTGTCAGACTCTGTCTTTGCAGGCATGCGTTGTGGAGCTGCTCAGGAGCTGAGTACTCTCACCACCCAAATAAGGAAGATAACATAACAAAGCCCCTGTCTATTGATGTAGTTCAAAAACTGATGCCCAGAAATAGGTCCAGACCAGATGATATGTAAACCTTAAATAGCACAGGTGACATGCTTGGGTTTCTTGCTATTTTGATGCTTAACTTAGGCCAATAGTGACATATGTTTTACTAGCGCATTCAACCCAAGCTAATAGTAGATAAATTCAAACAAAAAGAATAGCAGAATTGTAATCTCATCTCAAAAGTAAAAATCACACATCCTACAGTCACAAAATGCTTAACCTTTGTGAAGACAGACTGCTTTTGTGCTGTCCCATCAGTGATGATCCCAGCTGAGAATTCATATTTGATAGGTGGGCATTGCTGGACACTCTACATGGGACATCTCCCATTAAGCTTAGTTAGGTAGCTGAAGAAGGTGCCTACCTCCATTTGCAATGCACAGTTGTGAGAACGGGCTGTCAGAACAGCAGCACACCCTCCTCCACCCATCATTTTAACCTCTCAACAGGAAAAGGCCCAGCTGTGCAGCCCAGTGCTTTGCCAGAGCCCTGTGCCCTGCGTGCTGGTGTGGTGGTTACTGGGTGTGAACCTGTAGCCACACAAGTCACCTTTCTCCCCACAAGCACGCAGGAGGCACACCAGAATTAAAGAGAAGGTGATGTCACCCCAGAAGACATCTCACTCTCCAGTCACTGCCCTGTAACCACTCTGAACCTGTAGCTGCTGCATTATGGGGCTACCTTTCCTTTTCAAGGCCTGTCTTTTTGGAGCAGAAATCAGGCTTGTGAAGCTGGAGGCTCAGCAGCACCACAGATTGTCCCACCTGGGCACTGCTGTCATCATACAGGGCCAGATCAGGACCCCCCAGGCACCATTTGGTGGCAAGAGCACTGATGAGAGTGCATGGCAGGGGGATGGCCTTTGCCCTGTTCCCTGGACTGAGACACCCCTGGTGCCCCACCATGCTTCCCTGGGGGCCAGCTGGATCCTGTCAGGCTAGGGATGCTCTGAATTAGTGCTCCCATGGCAGATATCATTTTCCACTTACAGCTTTCCTCTTTAAAAACCTTATGTAGAGAAAGACCCAACAAAGCAGTGCATATTACAGACATCCTAATGGACTGCCTTGGCCAATGACACTGGGCTGCAAAGCAAATGTGATAAACAACCAAGCCGCAGTGTAAATATCTGCACTGAGGTACAGCAGCCTGGTCCCTCCCCAGAGTCCTCTGAGGGTGGCTCAAGACAGCACCTGGTGGTTTGGTTGCTTCTCTGAGTGAGTCAGTCTCTCTCCAGTGATTTTGCAAAGTGTTTTCTTGATGTCACCAGGCAGAAATCAGTGTTTGAAAGTTTAAAATATTTTACACTAGGAATGGGTTGTCAGATTATAGGTTTGCTGTCTAAGTGACTTCTTATCAAATTTTTTGTTCTTTCCTCTTTGACAATTTTAACCAAAATGCTGCTGAATTCCTTGACCTGAAATTCAGGGAGAGAAATCCCCTTTCATGAGCGACAAAAGCATCTGCCATTTAGAGAAAGCTGTTTCCACAGGAAGATACCTGCAGAAAATGCACAAATAAGGTCAAAGATTCCACCATCTGCCCAGAGATGTTGGCAAAAATTACTGATTATAAATTATATTGATTATAAATTATTTGCTCATCCCTACCTTTCAAGCTGACCTTTCAATAAGACATGCTTAACTAGAAGTGGTGTATTAATTCATTAATAAAGCAAGAACAAGGAGAGCTACAAACTAAGTTAATTAAATCAGCATCAAAAACTAACACAGCAGGAGAAATAAATCAGTGGACAAAATGATGGCTTTAAATTTCATCCATTAATCTCCTCACATCTTTGAAACTCTGCACTATGATTCAAGTGGAACAAAAGTAAAATAGGATTCAGGCTTAGGAACGTGCAACTCAATTTCAAATTCTTCACATAGCACAGGAACACAGCAAAGATAATGAAAATAGAATATATACATAAAACTCTGCAACATCCTTTTAAATTCTATTGCTGTTATTTTAATCTGGTTTTAACACTGTTGTAGGCAAAAGCAGAGAGCTAAACTCTCAATTCAAATCCACACTATGTCCAGAAGACAAAGTACGTGCGTGGTACCTAATTACCTGAGATACCGAGAAATAAAGGCTTTCTAAAAGTGATCATAGTCTCACTTCACTGGTTCTGCTTGGAAATACTATTTACTTTACTGTGTTTTTGTTACACACAGTACTAAACTCAAATCCTCTAAAGAACAGCCTTTCATGTTGCACCTTCATCAGTGGAGCATTATTACAACACAAAGGAAAAACAGAAAAGTGTCCTGTTGACACACTGGATATAGAAGCATACAAATAATGTCACATAGAGACTTCATGTGCTTTTCTTTTGAAATGCATATCATTCTGTGAAGGTTATTTTTCTGGAACAAAGATCCTCTGTGGCCCAAAACAGGGAACCTTTTAGAGATGCAGAAAGAGCCATTTCACCATAGCTTTGCCACTCAGCTTCTGCAGTAAAGTTAGAAACACAGATCTATAGAGCAGGAGACACTCCTTTGTAGAAGGGCACTCTGAAAAATCAGTAAGATTATGGATTGGGTTTTAGGAATCTAGGTCTGGGGGAGGTAATTTTATCTTGCCCCTTCCTTTTTCTTTTTCATTTTTTTTTTCCCCTTTTACATGAAACAACACATTTGGCTTTAAAGAAATCAAAGAACTGCCTCTGTTTGTTGTGTTTTAAAGTAGCCTTGATGCTCTGATGTTGAGATTCAGAATGACAGATGTCTCTAAATCAATACTACCCTTTAGTATTGAATGTCCATTTATAGTCTTTATTACCTATTCATTATTTTCTGTTTGTAAAAGTTAATTATATCTCACAATATCCCTCTGAATTACCTCTGCTCAATTTTCCAATGAAGAGAATTAAAGAGCAGATTGATGAAGTCTGATGCTACAGCAAAAGAAAAAAAAAATCACAGGACTTGTCAGGAGCAAACACAGGTTCTAAGACATAAAAACTCAGCTGAAAATAAATCCTTAGAGTACTAATCTCAGCCCTTGTCATGTCTTTCTCATAGCCTCGCCCAACAAGGAGCAGCCTGGTGAGCTGAGAGTGCTGCACAGTCACCTCCTTCCAACTCCATGGAGCCTCTGGCAGCTGCAACCTCCTGCTGGGAGGTTTCCTCACTGGGACACCAACTTGGATCTGTCTTCTTCACCAAAAAAGTCCAGAGACGCTGCAGGAGATTAAGAATGTTTTAGATTTTTGGCTGAAATCAGCTGTTGGGTTAAACCCCATCATTAGAGAAATACTGACTGACAGACCAGCCAGATGATCACATAAATCTCATGTCCTTATGCAGAGGTGAAATTTCAATTTCTGTGTATTTTTAAGCAGAACTGAATACCCACAAATGTGCTTGTTCATAGCTCCCAGGTGAAACTGTTCCCCACTAAGGTCTGTGGGCTGCAGCTGTGAAATGGTATCCAATAGCCAAATCCTGTGGTGATGTATATCACCAACAAAGTCAGAAACACACCCCTCACAACTGCCTAAATCAGATCTAAGATCTAACTAAATTCATTAAAACCAGACTCAATAAACAGCTTGATGGAGAAAAAAGAAAGCTGCCATCTGCTCGAAGGGAACTTCCTCTAAAAATCCAAAACCTACAGCTGGAAGTACATCTGTTCACAACTTCTGCAAAACTGAAAGTCTTCAACACCTCTGCAGATTTGCACCTTTATTTTACTTTTTTTTTTTTTTTTTAAATGGAAATCATATGTTTGACCTAAATGTATTTACCCTAGTGGATGTGATATCCCGTGAAATCATCAATAAAGTATTTGTTTCTTGAATTTGAGTGTAACATGTACCTATACTTCATTTGCTTCAGTTGTACTGAAGTGGGACTTAAAACTATTGGGTTATTATTATTATTATTATTACTACTACTACTGTAGGCAATAACAATTTCAGTACTAACTCTTACTGACAGGCAATAATCACCTATGCTCTAGGGAGAGGCAGAATTTTAAAATGACAAATTAATAAGAAGGCTGGTCATAGAATTCAGAGGTCCCAGTAAACACTATTTATCAGCAGCTCTGGAAATTATGATGAACTGAAGGAAGAAACTGGTTTCATATAGTTTTGCAAGAAAGAGAAGTTGTTTAGAACATGTATGAGACAGTTGGCCCTTTCTTCCCACACAAAATAGGTATTTCAAATTTAGTTCCAGCATGCAAGAAACCAATAACACAAAGATGACCGTGACCAGGACCTCAGTCCTACTCTTAAATACTGCTTAAGAAGGGGTAAATTTTTTGCATCAAACTTCTCTTATATCTCCCAGGAGACTCTTATTTTCCCTTGCAGCCCCTGCCCTGCTGCAGTGCTGCCTAACTTGCATGCAGCTGCAAAGGAGAGGCAGCACCAAGATTCATATTTCCTATCCATGGGGCATTCCAGTATCAAATGAGTGTCTGCCTTGTGTTTTGCTATGGAGATGTTGCTAAGCCAACAGAGCAAAGAAGAAATAATTTTTTTTCTTGCTCTGCTTGAGATGGAGATGATCCAGGCGTCCAGGAGCTGCTGGGTCTCTCAGGGTAATGGGTTTTGCCACTTGCATTTTAAGCTTGAAGTCCACCATGGTTTAATCAAGCACTGCTGCTTTTTGCTCTGAAAACACACCTGTTTGGTGTGTTTTACAGGGAGAGCTGAATAAAGTTTGTGCATCACCTAACTCTGCAAGTGTGAAAGCTGTCTGTGCTTGGTGCTTTATTCACACAAATACATTCTGCAGCATACCAAAGGCAAAAGTACAGCTTTTATGATTGAAAAGTATGAGGAGTGAACCCTGGCTCAGGGGTGAAAATGCAAAGATATTCCCTATTATGCCAGCCTTCTACAGGAAAAAAATGATCCGGTTTATTCAGTCTCTCCAGGTGTAAAAAGCCAATTGTACTGAAAGGGGCATTTCCTCTCTTTCAGGAACTTTGAGCAACTACTAATTCATCTGCAAGGCCTGGGAGAGGTGAAAGGGGTGAGGATGGCACAGCATCTCCCCAAGAGCTCTTGGCACACCAACTCAAGGCAAAATGCCCCTGTATGAGAGAGATTTAAAGCCCACCTAAGTCCCTTCTCTTTTGTTATATGAGCCCCTGCTATTTTGTTTAATAACATAGCATGAAACCTTCTGCCTGGTCCAGCTCAGATATTTAAGGATGAGACTAGTAATCTTTTATAAAATATTAAGTGAGAATTCCTGGAAGGAGAGGAAATGTGGTATTTCATCTCTGTTTAGAATGTATATACTGGGATGCTGTCATTTGCCACCAGGGCAATTTTAGTCATAGGCTGAAGTAATCAAACTAAATATTTTCTGTAGGTCTGTTTGAAACTTGTAATTTTGAATATTTTAAAAGACTTTTTTGCTGTGGGTTCTTGTTCTCTAAACTGGAAAAGAAAGCCTAAATTGAGCAAGTTTTGCCAAAACTAAATTGAGAAAAACTGTTTTGGCTGCATCAAAGTATGCTTTGTTAAGGGTTTTATTTTTTATCTCCTCTTTATTAGTTCTACCTATAATGTACAACTACAAAATATTGTTGAAAAAGGTACACAATCAACCCAAAAAATTGTGCTGAAATGCTTAATACTGATATTTCATCAAGCAACTGTCCTGCTCTAGTGGATAGACACTCTATCAGAAACTCATCTTTTCTTTATCAGTTGTAGCATAAATTCAGAAGATGGAATAATAAGAAAAACCCACCAGGAAGTTTTAAAACAGAACCCCTATGTCTTCCAGATTTAGGGTAAACATACAAAGTTATGTTCTTGCAATCGTCCTACCTGGAGTTTGCCAGCTTAGGTCTGATATGGGTAAAGGGGGGCAGTGGCTGGACAGTGAGAGGTTCATTCCTCAGAAGGGAGGGTTTGGAGGGATTTGGCCAAAGGACAGGAGGCAAATGTCAACATTCTCCCTAAGCTGTCCTGACCACTACTGCACTATGCTTACTTCTCACTCTAAACACTTCTTCCATTAGGCTGCTTGGATGTGGTAAACACAGATCCAGTCCAATGTGACTCCTTCTAACTAGACTTTTTTGGATGAGTGTTTCAGTCACTGATTTACAAAAATTTTGGTTTCTGAAACAAATAACTAGCCTACTAAATGCATCAGTGAGGAAGCTGGGATAGTGGCTTATCAGCCAACACAGAGGACACACTCCATTTAGGAGATATGAAACTCAGAGAGATTCTGTTTGTAAACCACACAGGATGAGGTTTACCAGGTTACCTGGAACCCAGCCCTCCATGCTACCCACACGCAAAACAGACAGGAATTCAGAATTTGAATAGTTCAGTAAAATTTTGGCATTTAATGTTAACGTTCAGACAAAACAAACCTCTGCTTTGCCCAGGACCTGACGTGATGCAGAAACACTTAATATAGCTCTGCTGATATGTTTGCCTCATAAAAAAATAAAAAAGCATCTGTGGGACGGCTGTCTGTCACTGAAGAAGCCTCCAGTCCTACCAGCAAGCAGAGTGTGAAGTCAAGGCAAGGTCATTTCCTAAATTAGAGCATAAGAAAAAGCCTGGTGTTTCGCTGTTATCAACATGCTCATTAAAGCTTTGCAATCAGCAAGCCTTGGTCACACAGACAACAACAACAAGGCTGATTTATTTTTTTCTCCATTGAGAAGAGAAGCAAAGTTCAAACAATTGTGAATTGGTTTTCAGCCTGAACTCCACTACCGTATAGGGAGTTTTGTGGAAGATATGACTAAGTTCAGAGAGTTTCTGGGTGAAATCACAGCTCTAAACCAGTCAATAGTAAAACCACTGTTGACATTAAAAGGCTCTCACCATTTACATCTTATTCCCTATATACAGCTCTAAAAATATATGTAGCTGCTTGAGCTCTAAAAGAATAACTAACCAAAAAGGAGATCTTGGGTTTTTTTCCCCTATGTTACTGAGTAACTGCCAAAAGCTAAACATAAACAGTACTGAGCAATGACTACAGGGAGACAGGAGAAGAGCAGATAAATATTTAAAGGATATGAACATGGAGGAAAAAGAAGACTTACTTAATCAAAATAAATGAAAATAAATGAATATAAATAGGAGGAGGTAAGTGAAACAAAAAAAGAAGAAATGTAGGCTATATTGGCCAAACTGTAACTGCACGAACCCCCCTATGGAGCAGACCAATGGCTTGGGATTGGAATCTCCCTACTGACACATTTAGAACAAAACTGAACAGAAGAAGTTAAATAACTATTTAGTAAGAAACCAGACTGCCCTGACTGCAGGGGAATGAGACTGCATTTTTCACTGTGAGTTACTTTGCTGCAGTGACTCCACCTCAATAAAGGACATCTTAAAAAAACCCCAAATCTAGATTTCATTATTATGCACAAGCGTTTGGAAGGCTGTCTGACACACAGCATTTATAGCAGGATTAATGCCTATAGCATTATATCAGAACATTCCACCAAAGTGAAAAAAAAATAAAATCATAAACCAAAAACTCATGAAACCTGAAAACCTCATGAAAACTTGAAACCCCTGTGAATAACCATGAGCAGTTTAGTTTCCACACATTGCTTTTAATTCTGCAGCCTCAGCCTTATCAAGAACTTTTGATCCCTAGGGCTGTTACCGTGTGGGTAAGGCAGAAGGGTAATTCAGCCCCCCTGGGGCCAACCAGCCCCGTGACCACCAGCCCCGTGACAGTCCTTCCAGTGACTGCTAGCAAACCATGCTCCTCACACGCACAGTGAAGACTTTCAGGCTTCCTCAAAACTTTGCTTGGGAAGTTGCTTGCTCTGTGCTGGGAACACCATATAAAAACAAAAATACAAAAGTACTTCCAAATGTACTCTTGCAAATGTTTCCTTGTTATGATAATATAAAAGGATCAAGATAGTACCTAGCTGTATAACATTGACATTTTACATTGCAGAGCCTATTATATCCATAATGAAACCAAATTTGAACAGATACACACTGACAAAACCTATATAGAAGATAAATACTTAAAGGACACCAAAATGTAAGACTTATTTATCAAAATAATAGGAAAGAAAGGAATATAAATAGAAGGAGATATGTGAAACAGAAAAAAAAAGGAAATGTAGGCTCTCTTTCAGCAGAAAAATGAATTCTGAGTTTGCAGTGTTGATGAAGACAATTTCCAACCAATGGCAACTATGTCATAGCCCAAAGAAAGATCTGAAGGATGACCAGGGACACAGTACAATTGTCTGACCAACTCAGGGCTTGCCTGAATTTACAAAAATAATCTACTGCTGCTGAGAAAATGTCAGTTAAATTACTATGCCGTAGAAACCTTTTGAGTGTGTCAATCACTATCACAGGCAGATAGAAAATGCTATAGAGAAAATACAAAGGAAAAGCTGTCATTGATGCTGATTGCTGGTCTCTCCTCAATCCTCTTAATCTTGGAGAAAACGCCAGAGCCACAAGGAAGCTGAAACTGACATGCATGACCTACATGAAGAATGCAAAAACAGAATAATTTTGCTTCTGTAGAAACAAATCCCAGATGGCAGTCTCCCACACTGTGCCAGCTAACTTTTATGGAGAGCCAGGTAAATGTTAGCACACCTCCAGGAGCAGTTGTGAACAGAATGCCTGGCCAGCTGTTTGGTGAAGGTATACAAGTGAACTAAGTGCAGTGCTGTGAGGAAAACCATCACCAGCACAACTGACTCCTACCCTCTGCTGTCATTCTGACTTAAAATGCCAAAGTGACAGTGTTGGCCTCACTATTAATCTGTCCTCATGCTTGAAAGGAAATAAGATTTTTCTGCTGCATTATGGGAACCAATAATAGCAGTTGGATGCAACTCCCAAAGGATGCTTATGAATTCAGTTTCCAACCAACTACAAATGCACTGCAGTTGCAGGCAGCTGAACTTGGTTAAATGGCAATTATCCTGGCTGTTACAAATGGTGCAACTTATCTAGTGAACAGAACAAACAAATGCTTGTCATATAGATAATGGATTTGTACCACAACCAAAGATTTGCCTAGTCCATCAGGGAGGTTAAAAATCCCATTATCTTTCCACTACAGCTATAAATTTATGCAAAAGCAGAGTTGATTCATAGCTCTGATTATCTCAAATAATCAATGCATTATACAGAAGACACATTTCCTCCCAATTTCATTTGAAATCTTTAGCCATTAAATTCCATAGCACAATAGATTGCACTTCAATGAGGAAGGGGTGTTAATAACATCTCCATTAATATCTGATTATTACTTCTCCAAAGAGCAGTAAGCATTGTGAAGAGCAGGCTGGCATAATTGGGTTAGTATTATAGATATGGAGATTGAGGAGAGGAGCAGCAATAAGGGTAGCTGGTTTGTTGTGTTCATGAAGCAGGCTGGCAGCAGAAATGTGAGAACAGCCAGTCTTGTAATTCCTAAACTGAGGTACCAGCTCCCATGCTAGTCACAGCCCACCATGAAAGAAAACAGTACATGACATACTTCACAGGAGATGAAGAGTAAGAGCATCTGAGCCTGTATTGGCCAAAAGAGCAATTTTTCTCTTCCTGTAATTCACAGCCTTGTGCTACCAACAGCAAGCTCTTGAACGTCAGGCAGGATTAAAAGACTTCCAGAGGTTCATTCACATGCTGCACAGCTGACATGATGGGTTGCCAGCAATAGCTTCTCCCTTTTGGCAATGGGTTTCTTAAAATCAGAAACATTGCAAGCAAACACAAAGATTACAAAGCTCCTTTAAGACAGTGCAAGACAAACAGACACAAAAAATCTCAAGCCTCAAGACAAAGACAAAAGAAAACCAGAAAAGTAGACTTTGACATGAAGATTTCCATTTGGTTTAGAGGATGCCAGCCAGAGAGGCAGAAGAAAAAGGGCAGCAGGGAAGGTAAGACCAGTGTTTTGTTGTCACTGGTAAAGCCCGGCTGGCCTGGGAACATTCTGTACTCTGATAATGTGATTAATTCTTAAACGAAAGACATGGGAGAAGGAGAATGGAAGTTGACAGCTCAGGCAGCCACCCTCCAGAAATCCTCACAGCACCATGGACTCATAGAATATGCTAAGTTGGAATGGACCCACCAGGATCATTGAGACCAACTCCTGGCCTTGCAAAAGACACCCCAATAATTACATCATTTTACAAATCTATCTACCCAAGTGCTGGCTGGCTTTCTCTAGGAACTTTCCCTGAATGGGACACTCTAAAGCAGCAAACACCTCGACAATATGACCACTCTGCTGTCTTTGCAGCAAGACATTTCTACCAGTTTAATTACACCCCCTGAATTTTCAATAATCTTTGTGGTAGAGCAGGAGCACCTCTCCTCGGTCATAACAAAGCACTAACAGAGGCCCTGAGAGGTAGGGCATGCAGCTAGAGCAGACCATGTCATAACTAAATCTTTAGGACATAACTAAATATTCTAAAATGAGTATTTAGGAAAAATGAAGACTGAGGAAGTAAAGGAACATAAAAGATTCTCAGCCTACAGACGATGGAAGCTGAACATAGCAAACTTCGAGATGCGTAAGAAAACTGCAAAGAGGAAACTGTTATCGAGAGAGAGGAGATGAATTAACAGCTTCAGCTGTGGCAAGGCATACACTGGACAGATGCTAGGAAGCATTTTGTAACAATACAGTGAGACAGTCTAAGAACAAGTTAGGCAAACATCTGTGGGAAATGACACAAAAGCATCACCGGGGTGGGCCAGGGGACTTTCTTCAGGTGCCTTCCAGACAATGCCTCAGGAGCAGGGTGAGGCACAGAGTACCTTCCAGAGTTCTCTACCAGTGGGTTTACTTAGCACAGATCCAGGCAAGGATGTGAGTTAGGCTTTCAAAGCAGAACCACTGAGCCCTTGAGATTGTCCCTAAATTCAGCTAGTCTTCATTCCCAGGTTCTTGGATCAGACAGGGCACTGTACATGGCGAGCAGTGACAGTTTCATTTTAGACTCGTTCCTTTAGCTCAAGTTTAGCGTCAGTCTTCATGGATCTGTTCCAATTCAACTAAGCTGTGTGTTTCTCTCCTCTCTGCTTTCCAGCTAGTGTTGATGAGGGCTCACAAAGGCCCTTGCAGCTCCCAGTCCCTTCCTGGTAAAAGGATTTTTTTTTTCTACAGATAAAGTGGAATTGGATCACATTTTCAAAAAGGATAAACATTTCAGTTGTGGCTTCAGAACA
Organism: Regulus satrapa; assembly: GCA_013396955.1. Lineage (NCBI taxonomy): Eukaryota > Metazoa > Chordata > Aves > Passeriformes > Regulidae > Regulus > Regulus satrapa. The sequence goes on along the minus strand of VWZN01013934.1, from coordinate 585,841 downwards.
ACTGTCCAGATAGTCTCTCCATTCCTGAATTCACAGCAAAAGCAATTAACAGCAATCTGTTACTCGACAATAAAAAATGTCTAACGTGACCTTTGCTGTAAAACAAGAACCAATTTGGGAGACTGCAAATATCTGTCACTAGATATATAATGCAATTAATATGATAAAAAGAACAATTTCCAATGGAAATCAAGATATAGTGAAAATCTTGATCAAGTCTATGATGGAGAGTCTGAAGGAGGAGTTTGGGTCTGAAAACCTCTTAATAGTGGTACCTACAGGAGCTGCAGTTGCAAGTGTCTCCATTGCTGCTTATTCACCACAGCAAGTACACAGATTAATTGAAACTTTAAAGAGGTAAATAGCAAATTGACTGAAAACCATAAGATGATTTGAAAAATTGCTTTCTACTATCAGAAAAACCATAAGTATGGTAACTACTCATCCTTGAAAAAACAACAACAAAAAACAAAACAAAAGAAACTAAGACAAAAAAACACAAACAAAAAAACCAAACAAACAAAACCCAAAAAACCAAACCAGCTACCATTCCTTTAGTGTCTGGAATATCCAGGGGCATATTCAAATGCAACCTGCATGAGCTGCTGTGGGTTCTTATATTTTCAAAAGTCATTCTTTTTGTATTTCACTGACAGAAGAGTGACTCAACAAACATTTAGAGCAAGCTTATATAATTTGATCACAAGTAAAAACCATATATTTTCTGCCAAAGATATCAGTAGGTACTTTCAGTGCTTTCTTCCTCTGACTTCAGATTTGAATCACCTTTGTGCTCTCCAGAGAATCATCACATGAAAACCTGAATAATGCAACCCTCAGATGTTGCTAAGGCCCATGCAACTGCTCAAGGATAAGAAGTCAAGGGCGTGGGCACCCTTACCTAGCAAAAAGATTGAAAAATTTAAGACAGCTCTGTGCTATACCTTGTGAAAAACACAAACATGGGTGCACTCAATGTCTTCACATCAAAGTCTGAAACTTTGGCTTAAACCTATGGGTGCACTAACAAGGAGTGTGGTTCCAATCTGTGGAAAATAGCAGTGTGTGCTGGGACCCGAGGTTGCCCCACTCTTTGTGTGTTGCACTTTGGGGCCATGAGAGGCTGAAGTGCACTGGGTGGGCTCCTGAGTGAGTTTCATCAGGAGGGAACTCTGTGTGTGTGCTCCGAAACCTTGGCAAACCAAGGCACAGCAAAGGGGGATGAGTGGAAGAATTCCTTTGAAAGCTCAGTCAAATCCAATCTCCAATGCTGTTGGATGCTAGGACACCCACCACAGTTTGTGCTGCTGTAGTGCTCTGGAAGAAAGCTGGAGTTTGCTTCTGAGTCCTGTCCTGTGTATTCTTCGGGGAGAATAAAACAAAGCTGTTTCTGGCAGCAGCATACTGAGTAGCTGAAGCTGCTTTCCAAGTGAACATACAACTGTGCAGGGAGCTATAAAATGATATTATTGTAACAGCAGAGTTACAATGGACAAAATGTGTAGGCACGAAAGGACTGGGCAATATTGATGTGTTTATATACAGCAAAAATCACAAGCACTTAAGTTTGTGCTCCTGTCTGTATTAGTCCCTTTGGGTGACAGGGAAAAAGACAGGGAGGTTTATTTTAATTTTTTATCAATATTCAGGCAAAGACTTAATAATTCTGCCCTGTTTCGGACAACAGGAAGAACCTGCTGTTCAGCAATGGAAACATGATTTTTAACAGAACCACAGAACTAATCAGGTTGGAAAAGACCTCTGGGATCACAAAGTCCAACCTATGACTGAACATTACCTTGTCAATTAGACCACGGCATTCAGTGCCACATCCAGTGCTTTTCTGTGATGAAATCCTTCCTAACGTCCAACCTAAACCTCCCCAATTGCAGACTATGTCCTCTCATCCTATCACTAACCGCCAGAAAGAAGAGGCCAACCCCTCACTACCTTTAAAGTGGTTGTAGAGAGTGATAAGGTCACCCCTGAACCTCCTTTTCTCTGGGCTAAACATCCTCAGCTCCTAGGACTTGTGCTCCAGACCCTTCACCAGCTTTGTTGCCCCTTTCTAGACCCTATACAGAACTCAAGAGCCAACATTTTCACACAGAGAAAGCTCAGTTTTCTTTGGCAGTTAGGAAGACTCCATAAGGAACAACAGGTTTTTATGTAAAAATAGTGAAGCCAAAATTTTCCCTTGCTACAAATACAGAGCTTTCTTAAAATCCAGTGTTCACTTATTTAATGTCTTAGCAAGGGGAATTTTTTTGCTTCCTAACAGGATCTTCACAATGCACTTGGCATTATGAAGATACTGTAACTTAATAAGGAATTCACACAATGCAAACTCCCACATGATTTGAATAAAACAGATAATAAAATCTTTAAGTGATGTGTATTCAGTTTACATTTATAGGTAAGTTTTCCTTTTTCATCCAAATCTGAATCCAAACACTGTACAGACTCACTAAAGAGTATTAACTATCTAACCCAGAAGCCACAAGCTCAATGAACACTTTAGCAAATGCTATGAAAACAAACTTCCAGCAATGCTTTTTGTTGCTTTTGACCTGTCCGGTCTGCTGCATATTCTATAATATTTACTGACACACAATGAGTTGCCTAAACAAAGTTCATTTTCCTTATAATACACAAATACATGTTATTCTCCACAGGCCATTAGAATGAGCCTAAATGAGTCTTCTCTTCCTTACTGCACCCTTTCTTCCTTCAAAAAAGTGAGCTCCAGGCTAGCTGACTTTTCAAGGAAGGAAGGAAGAGCTGGTCTGCAAGTAAATTTGCAAAGGCGCTGTAAAAACACAGCCCAAAAGTGACCCCTAAGCAGCGGTTGTTGAAGAACCAGTTGAAGACTTCTTGGTCTCATTTTCAGAACTCCTACAGATGAAAGAAAGCTCTGCTCCCTCAGATGGTAGCTACTAAATACAGTTTGCTCCTAAATTGTGAGGAAGGTTGGCATGTTCCACAGCACTTCTTGACTCCTAGCCTGCACAAAACATGCATATGAATGGGCCAGATCCAGATGGTGACCCAAGAGCATTGCTGCCTGGTTCAGCACATACTCACTAGGCTGATCTTTACATTTTAGATTCAGTGGAAAACACAGAGAAAACAAGTATTTTTCTCTTTGTGCACACAGAAGTTGCTATTTCTTTCCAAGACTGAAAAATTAGCGTACAGCTGTTTGTGGAAAGGGGTGAGTCTATGTCTCAGCTGCATCTTTAAGGGCACTTCCAAGTCCAGCAATGTTTGTGTTTTTCTGACCTCAGAGCCCTGACATTTGGATGGTTACAATTCTCAGACTGAAGAAGCCATGCAGAAGCAGCAGTTTCAAGGATGCAGAGCACACCACCTTTACTCCAAACTGCAGGGCAAGAGAACCTCTGCTGCGGGGTCTGGACTGTCCTGTGGACAGGACTTCCCTGGTGAATTTTTCAGAAGCGGGTAATAAGCAGCCCAAGAAGATATTAAAAATATAGCAGAATACTTTACAAAAGATAATAAATCAAGATTTAAATTGTGAACCTGGATGAGTACCAGGGCCTCTCAAACACAAGGATTGTACAAATTAGAAAAAGACGCCCTGAAAACTTTTGCACAACAGAGCTAATTTCACATGACGTGAAGACTCTTTCTGAGTTCTGCTGTATTGGGTAAAGGTCTACAGCTAATAGTCTTCAGCTTCTCATTTTGTTGACTTTTTTTCCTTTTAAACCACAGGGAAACCACTGGACTTCTGTATCTGATATCTAAACACCACATTTGCTACAAGGAAACTGAGTCGCATACAGAGGAAAACTGAAGAAGCCACTTGAGTTGATGTCCAATCAGAGAAACCACTACTACAATTTTATCAGTGGTTTAGACAGAAATCACACTTCACCTGGTGACATCTAAATTGGTTGTTTGATTTCGGGTATAATTGATATTATTGATCCTACATCTCCGAGAACACTCTCTGTGGGTCACTAAAGCTGCTCTCACACCCTACTGCACCTATAACCACCACACATCAGCAAACCCCTAAGCCTGCTGGCTTAAACTGAGAGGATCATGAGCTGCAAAGCACTTCAGAGGTTTTGACAAAAGAGATTATAATTTCTAAACCACATAAGCACAAAAAAGTAGATTACATTCTCAGTATCAAACGGCTTCTAGTGCCAAGACGTAGACACCCCGTTGCCCCAACCAACTGGGCAGATGCAAACTGTGTCCTCATGATCCACCACCTAACATTTGCTAAATCATCACTGCAATATTTATACATTTAATGAGCATTATGTCAGTGAATTATGGCTTCATGCCACTTTCTCTTAGATTGCACATCTCCTGGGCGAATGGGTCTTTGGTTTTCAAGCTTCCTTATATTCCAGCACAGCAACCTGGTAAGAATTTATGGACATTTCATGGGTGTTTAATGAGGTTTACACCATAACCAATCTAAACAACTCTTGATCATGGAATTCTGCAACACATCCAGTGAAGCTGATGGAGCCTGAGACACCTCAAGAGAAATAATGAATTAATCAGAATAATCAGCTTGCCCTGTCCCTCTGTTCCAGCTTTGCTGGTGAATACCAGATACATATATCCACAGAATAAACACTACCTGGTTTATTTCCAGTTCCCTCAGATTTACAATATATTCAGGATGGGCAGCAGAGACTCACTGATGTATCTCTGTAAGCATTTAAACACATACATCAATTTTTTATGTGTCAACTTTTTATCTAAAACTCAGATTTTAAAGAAAAAGTAGAGCACAACAAAGATGTGAAAGCAACATTTTAAGATGGTATTTTAAGAGCACTATTTAATGACATTCAGAAGGGCACAAGTCTCACTCCTGGAAGGTATTTAAATACCTAAATATCTTTGAGCACCTATATGCATCTAAAAGGGTTTATATTTGCAAAGGAAGCTATTAAGATAATGCAATTTAATATACAGCATTTGAAAGAGAGATAAGTTGGAAGTTACGCATATGCGCAGCCTTAAATCTGACCCTTCATGTATCTGGCACATAATACCCATAACATCCCTAAACATTTTGAACAAGCTTTTCCTAAAGTTAATAATTAGAACGAAACACTTATCTAGTGTGGTCAGAAAGCTTTCTGCTTTAAAATCAGATACTCACAAGCTCCCAAGAAAGAAACTTGTGTGATGCTCTCATTTACAACACAAAAGCAACCGTGGCTTTTTCCCTTTCAAGGATCAATGCTGTTACAGGTGTTTACTCAGATATACCCTATGTTTAATATAAACTTTCATGAATTTAAGATTAATTTAGTTTTCACAAATATTTGTGTTTATAGCATGTGCCTCTGCAAACTTTTACAATCTAAATTGGAATATTCCGAAGCCTAATTCTCCCTTCACAGCAGAAGGAGTTCTGCTGATTAGCAGATCTTTTTTCAAGCTCAAATCTACATATATGATTGATCTACAAAGTCTCTTTTGTATAAAAAAAACCATTTTTGAACTGTAAATGCTTGAACAATTCTGCTGCTGCTTGCTGTGCCCTCCTAATACTAACCTTTGCTGTTGGTGAAGTTGGGATCATGCTGACCAGGGGCAATGACCCTGGAAAGGGGCAGGAGGCAGCAGGCTCACTGGAGAAAGCACCATTTTGTACTTCTGTTTCTTCCTAAACATTATCAGCCAGCCATGGCCACAGTCGGGTTCCCAAGGTAGGAAATTCCTCACCAGAACCTACTATGGTTGTTCTTCAGAGAAAGTACCACAACTCCTGAAGGTCTCTTAATTATTCAGGTTTTATTTCTTCAGACTAATCCAAGAAAGAAATCAGTTTTGCTATCCCATCTTCTTTTCTTTTTTTGACTTCTCCACTTATATGCTTTGCAAATTAGTTTCACTATAGAAAATAACTGCTATAACTTTTAGGGCTGCCTGGCCATTGTCAATGGAATTGGCATGGAGTGCTCTGTTGTACTTGTGCAAGCTGCAGATCAGAAAGCACAATCATTCCAAAATTTGTCTTGTAGCATGCCTTTTGTCAGCAAATGCCAAACACAGTGCTGACATGTACCTGTAGCTTTGCTCCCACTGCTTGACAGGGTAATAAATACTTCACATTGGAGTAACTTCCAGTCTGAGGTTAGATAGTCAGCAACAATTCAGCATTCTCACTTAAAAGATGAAAGTAAGCTGTCAGAAATATTATCTCTGTGCCAAAAGTTACATGGACGCTTACCTGACAGCAATTCTCATTGTTGCTCTCTGCATTGTCTCACTCTCTGTTGCAACGGGGTTCTTTCTTTATTTTTGTACTTAAGTTAAATGGCTGTCAATTTTAACTTATTTGTAGAAACTGGTGCAGACAAAATTAGTTCCTACCTCTGTGCGGGTTATCTTGAGATTAATGGGAAATCCAGAGCTAGCAGTCACAGTGTATTTGTCTGAATAGGAGAGAAATACAATCCACCAAAACCACAAAGCAGCCTAAATTTTTGGATCTTGTGACCAACACTTGAGAAGAAAATAAATAGCCTTTCTGTGCTAGAAAGAACCACAGAACTGCAAAGAGGTTCTTGTTCTTGACAGAATAGAAACTTGATGGAACTCTTTGGGGACTTTAAAACCATGACCTAAATTTTGACATTTCCTGAAATACTGCCAAAATAAAGGTCATTGTTTTTACAAAGGCATCTAATGTTATATATTTCATCATCAAATATTAAGTAAAAATAAAGTGTTTGGGGATGCAAAAAAACCTGTCTGCCTTGCCAAAGCTCTTCCTGCTAAACACTCCTCAAAGTTATACAGAAAAAGAAGGAATACCCAGTTTTCCCTTTTTGGCAAAAAAACCCCTCTGTATTGTCAGAAGAAACAGGCATAAGTTTCTGGTACATCCTGATGTCTGAGGGGTTACACCAACCTTGCTCAGACACCATCAGAACATGACATTCTCCAGTGAGGAAGACTCTGACAGTTTAGTTCAGCTCAGTTTGGGCACTTCATGGATCTGCTCTTGATTGAGAAGTAGGAGAATCACTCTGTCATACCCGTGATGTACACAGGCCTGACCTACTACTTTGCATGTCTTATGTCCAGTGCTGTTTAAGTGTCTATTTACACTGGGCTGTTCTGCTAGAACAAACATTCTGGTCTAGATTCCAAACAAAGAGCACGCTAGCATTGCTTCAAACTCATGTTTCCCTGAAAAGGCTTTCTTAGTGGAAATGTCTAAATGCCTGCTGTGCCCGTTCCCCATTTTAACCAGTACTCAGAAGAGGTGCTGGCTCTGCCTGACACCACCTGCAGTAGCTCTAACTTGCAATTACTGGTACCTTTATTTGTATTTTGCTTCCCCAAAGCAAGGCATGCTAAAGAAATCTGAATTGTTAAGTGATCAGAAATATCTGGTCACTCAATGATTATTCTTAATAATAATATTATTATTTTTGCACTAGGATAGAAATTTAGACACTAGACTGCACCGCACAAACCCACACTGTCCAAGAAAAAGCTAAGTGTTTTCCAGAAAAATGAATGCTCTCCTCTTTATCTGCAAGTAGTGTCAGGCTTTTGAGAGAAAGATCAGAACTCTGCTAGGTCAGGGGAACAAGAAGATGACTCCATCCTCCTTACTCTGTGCAGGAGCAATCAGTAAGGACTTCCACTGAGACTGAGCTTACTCTCTTTGCTTTTCAGCAGGCACTGGCCCCAGAAGAGGATGATCAGCTTTAAACATCAGTCATTTGGCCCTAGCCTCCTACAGTCCACGAGCTAGGAAAGAGCATCATGTAAATGGTCTCAGAATGACTCCCCACTTGAAAACATGTTCCTGTGTTTTTTCAGGCACACAGTGAGAAGCACCAGCTGGGAAGGCCATTCTGCCCAGCAGGAGCCTGGTTTTACTTCAGCAGTATCTTTATTTACTTCAGCAACAAAAGATAGTGATACTTTAATTAAAATTAATATATATCAAACAGATGTCCTAAAAATCACACCAAGAAAACAAAGAAAGCATGCACCTGGAAAGCTGCAAACCTCTGTTTTCCTTCTCTCACACTGTATAGGTAACAGAGTTTTGTTTGAGTTCTTTCTAGAACTTTCACCTACAGTGAGGCAGAATTTTGGAGGATGGCAGAGACATATTTATGCATTCATATACTGCAAAACAGCAAGAATGTAAAAAAGATCAAGAAAAATGAATTACTATGTAGCACAAAAAGTAGAGACTGCAGCCACTGTCCCAATCCTTACCTTTCAGAGTTGCCTTCTTAAGTACCTTCATGGCATAAAGCTGGCCTGCATCAGATCCTTTTATCTTCCTGACTAGAAATACCTATAAAAAGAAAATGTTTTATAAAGATAAGTATTGAATTTCTACTTAAAAAAACTTACTGCATTCAACAGGAGAATAGATACTATGGTTCAGAAAATCTTATGAAAATTACTAGCTGAAAGGATTTCATATCTATTTTACCTGCAATTGCTTGAGCTAGTTCTGGAAATTTTTGGTTTTAAGACTTTAGTACCTCACAAAAAAGCAATTTTCAACGTTATTAATTGACCTCATATATTCATTTAAAAGATGGATGAAAAGTCAGAATCAGTGTGCACATATATCTTCATATTCTGACCAGCTTTACATGGAAAAAAAAAATTATGTCTCATTTGAGTCTAGGAATGTGCAGTGTCATAAAATTATAGCCATCAATTGAATTTTTAAAAAAGATCAGTTCGGTGCCATTCATCCCATAAGTCATGAATAGCAACTTGCCAAAGATGCAGCTGAAGCAGAAAGTTTATACAGCTCAATATTTGTTTTTCTTATACAAAAAGACTGCTTTTTTCTGTTACAATCTCTTGTGCTTTATCTTCTGAAACCATGAAATTTTAATTAAAATAAAATTAGTATCTAAACTTGTACTCTTTTTATTGTACTACATGCAAATATTTCTTATCTGCCCCTCAGTGCATCTGAGCACTGGAGAGGTACTAAAGAATGGAATCAATGGTTCAGTTTGGTTTTTATAAGACTTCCAGTGTTTTAATAATTGGAAATAAAATAAACAACTATTTTAGCTGGTTCCCAGGACATACTCTGTCTGCTGAGGTCAGAAGTACCAGGAAAAAATGTCCCTTTTTTAAAAAAATTTTTTTTTTTTTTTTTAAATTTCAGCACTTGTGTTGCTGGACAGAAGCTGAAGTAAAGCCAAATGTAGAAATTAAAATATATTCCAACATAGATACAGTCCCATATACTCATTAGTATATAAATTAACAAAGGCTAGATGAAATTATCTAACTAATGAATAGTTATTTGGATTAAAAAGTCCATGGCAAGTATTTTATTAATTGCCTATACAGGAACCACCAGCTTTGTTAACTGTCCCCACCTAAAATATAAAAAGTGAAAAAATAAGGAAGGAGGAAGTGTTTCTAGCACAATTTTTGCAAGTTGAAAGACTCTTCCTCCTAAAATACCCCAACCTGTAAACAGATTAGATTTTTCAAACCCATTTGAGGAAAGGTTTGTGGCAAGGGAGAAGAACTTTTATCAAGCAAGTGCAGAAGCTGGGAAAAAAAAAAGAGTAAATTCTCAATTCTCTCTAAACAACTTCATCAGGACTCTTGCACCTGACATCATCACAGCTGCAACACTTCTATGACATGATCTGATAAGGCTTTGGTGAGACTCTCCTCAAGATGTTTCCTGCACACAGGAGATAGGCACAGTTCCTCAGCCGAGCTCGGGCACATGATGCTTGCTCTCAGCTCCTGCTTCCTACTCTGATGAACATACAAATACCTTCAGTGCTGACAACCGTTGGATAAAAAGATGGAATCTGGATGCAACAGGTACATGTAAGACTTTCTGAAGTGTTTCTTTGTTGTTATTCATGTTAAATTAACCTCAGTTGTTCCAGCATTAACAGGAAGTCAATTCATTTAGAAATTAACAAAGAAAAGTTGGGGTATTTTTCAAGGAAAATATTTAATTTTTGTATGACATTGAAAATTCGGAGAAAGTCAAAAGCAAACTTGTCCAGAAACTAGATTTTCAGCGAGATTAATATTTTTTTTTTTTTAATTTATGGGCTCTTTATCCCAAAACCCCAAACCCTCAATATAATGGTTTTCAGCAGCACGGCATATAAAACAGCACAGAATACTGCATCTGCAGAAATATTAGGCTGCAGTTCTAGACCTCTTGTCTGCCATATAATCTTGCAAATCTTGTAATCCCCACATTGCTGTAATAAGCAAAAATATCAATTTGCATTACCAGTCACTAGTCAGCTGCTCACTGCAGCATGGGATAGGACACTTGTCTGCATTCCCTCCAAAAGAGATGAGTCAAGAACACTGTGTTCTATTTCAGAGGACATCAAAACAACGACCAAACCAGAAAGGAACAGAACAAATGAAAACACACTGTATTGCAAAATGATGCCACCTCTCTGATTATTCTTAAAAGTAATGCTACACTTCATTCTTGAAACCACCAAATAGCCCTGAACTGCTTACTTGACAGGTTATATTAGCTGGACTATACCAATTTGCCAGAATAGAATGTGCATGTGTCAGAGCATGACATTCCATTTTCTAGTTTGATATGTTTGCAAACACCTCAGGTTATCAACACCTGAACTAGCAAAACCCCCATAGCTGGAGCAATTGGTACATCACCCAAAACCTGATATAAAGACCTAAGCAAGTACCCTGCATCCAAGAGCATTGGGGCCACTCCCTCTGACACCAAAGACATCTTCTCTAATCCCGGAAGAAATGATTTAGGCCTTGGGTGAAAAACTTGAAAACTTAATGGTTTGTATCCCCAGAGACACGGATTTGAACCATCAGCTCAAATACCAAGGTGATGAAAATCACCTAGGTGGCAAAGGACTGTATAAGAAACAGAGTAGATCTCTCTTCCCCCTGTCTTTCATGCTCCAGGGAGTATACTGATGTTTCTCACATAACATCCAGAAAGGGGTTTGTAATTACATGCATCTTCAGACAGGTACAATATCCACACTCACACTCTAAAGCCCCAGAAATCAGACTTCCTTTTGGGAAGTGGTTGCAGAGGCATTTTGCTTATAAAATACCTAAGGCTAGTAGGCCAACTCAAACAATAATGAAAATACATCAATACAATCTAAGATAACCAGCAAACCATTTGTAAAATCTTTGCTGCCTATATATGAAAACTGATTACTTTGCCTCTGTTACTTCTTTCAAAGATATTTCTTCCTTTTGTTCTTTTCCCTCTTACACTGTGTCCCATAGAGTAAACCTAATTCTGAGCTGTTTGCCTTTCCCCATTCATTTCATATTTAAAACTTAAATACACTGTGCTCTGAAGAAATTCTTGAGTTCAAGACTTGGAGTCTCTTGGACTCTTACATCAGGGAACTTTTATTAGATTTAATTATCAATATAATTCTAGAATAATCAGGAAGTTGATACATACTCTTAATATCCTTTAGTAATAAAACTAAAGGTTTTGATTGGAAAATACATTTTTAAAACTCCACTGAATAATATAATTATAAGGACTTCAATACCTAACTTCAACTAGATTCACTGTTCCAAAGGTTTCAATACCTTATTTAAACCATAGAAAGACTTGAAAGCTAAATTGACTCTTCCTTCTTTCTCTCCATCTTTCCTTCCTGTTCTCATTTCCAACCAACACACCCTGCTGCAGAATTGTCTTTGGAATTAAGAAAATGCTTTAAGATATGTAGAGAATATTATTTCTCTGCAAATTAGCTTGTGGTCATACAGGCAGGGGTTTTTTAGCCCATGCTCTTGCTATAATGATTACTGTATTCTACACTAGAGTTTATCTCCAGGACCTTTCAAGGCCTCTGAGTGTGAACTAAAAAGCAGTCTGGGACTTGGAAATGTCCTTGAGATTGCCCTCAGTGGGAATTGTGCAGCTAACTTCTTTAAGTCTTTGAATGTTCCTATTTACACCCTCCAACTAAGCAGCAGTGGCACACTCACCTTCCTGGTGGATAGACCATAATCCATAAATATTGTTTATCTCTGCTTATAGACAGTGATTCCTACTAACAATCACTTGTGAGGTACAGAGCCATAGCTATTTCCTAAACTGGTTCATATGCAGAAATCCAACTAAAAGACTGAAGCATTACAGAAATGAAGACAGAAGAGCTTTCCTTATCTGCCTTTACAATATATTTTATATATGGACAATGCCAGCAGTGTAAACAAACTCAGAGAAAGGACACAGTATTTTCAGCGTTGATCTGGGTGATTAGATGACAATAAAAATTACCTTTCCATATGAGCCTTGTCCTAATACTTTCAACAGTTCAAACTGAGAAGGATCTGCTTTTTCAAAACCTTCCTTGACATGATGACTGATGTCTATTTCCTTCACGATACCTTCTTCCTGCAAAGGAAAAAAAAAAAAATCTAAATCCACAGATCAGAGACATTATCTTAAGGAAGCGTATTGTTTATTCAAATCTTGTTTTCTGTAATGGTACAATCATGTAGCAAATTTTGAAAATAGAAACAAATGCTTGTCTAAATATTCCCTGAACCGGTTACTAGCTGGGGAGGGTAATTGTCAGGACATCCAGACCTAGTACTTCTGTATACTGAGCCTTGAGATATGACTAGATAAAGACAGATTATACAAGCTGAAGCCAAAAATACACTGCAGAGCATGCTGTGCCCATCAGAGACCTAGCTAGCAGAGTGGCATGTACACAAACCTGCATTGGAGAGATTCCATCACACTTCTCTCACATACTTTCTCAGCTTCCCCCCAAATCATCATTTAAGTCCATCTTAAAAAGCTTCCTTAGTCTTAAGCAGCAATTCTTCTAATGAGTAAGCAACAAAGAACAGACATTGCTAAAAGAGCTTCTTCCTGTTTACCTCAAAAATTGGAAAGTTACTACTGGTAACTATTTAAACTGAAAACGAATGATCAGATGTAAAATGAGGTGGCGGTGGGAGAAGACTGACACACACTTTGTAGCTTGCAAGAATTAGTTTCATATGCTTTGGATTTGTCCAGGTTCTCTTGTCAGAGAATCTTTCTTCTGTCAATAGATGCACATTTCTCAAATGTGCATCTATTGCACATTTCAAACCAGTTGAACCAGGACCTTCATCTTGCAAACTGTGACATATGACATTAGTTTCAGTTGTTTGTTTCTCGTTATTTTGGCATATTCCTCTAAAAAGAGACCAATTGGGTCATGTGAAACCTAGAGGGACTACATAGAGTTTGCAGCAACCCAGAAAGTCATTGAGCTGAAAAGAAACCTGCAAGAAAGAACCGGCTTCTCAGGGACACAAAGTTAAGGAAAGGTAATACTTACACACCCTTTTATTTCTCTAGCGTTTTGTAAACCTACGTCTGAACTTTTTGTTTTGTTTTTATTTTTTCCCCAAAAGAACAAACCTCTTTTATTTAATATCCCAGTTTGAAGGGATTACCCATTTAGGAATAAGTTTGAATATTTCTGTACCCAGTAGAAATAACTAGAATCTCACAAATATTTTCATGTGGACTTCTCCTGCAATTTTCTTTTCTCCCCTCAAAAAATCCTTATGAGAACCAGAAATATAACAATTATCTCCCACTCTTAAACGTTAATTTTGAGAAAATAGAAATATCATCCTAAGAATAAAAATGCATAAACCCCCTGAAACATTTAGCCACAACACATTAGCCACAACATGTGCTAAATAACAATAAACTTGATTCCCTTCTCCACCAGAAAAATTGCTATCATTTTCTACTAGCTGTCATTTGTCAGATAAAATGGCTTGCACTACTGAGATTGCTTTCTATATTGTAGTTTCATGCCTCCTCTTCCCTACCCTGCCTTTTTACACTCACATACATTGGAACAGTGGACTATACCCTCTTCTTGGTTTAGAACGTGTCCTGTAGCTCATTCATGCTACCACAATCATGGAAGATAATCATCATCTCAGAGCAGCTCCTTTATCTGATCCTAATTTATATAGTTTAAGGTTTGCCTGAAAGGAAAAGCTTGAAACCAATGAACAGTTTTCACAGAGAGATTTAAAGGATTTCTAAGTACAGAATTGCCAAGATTTCTCTTTTCATTTTTCTGACTTTAATTGCTATGTGAGATAGCATAGCTTTCTGATATTAAATATATAATCTTTTTCAATTATTTTGTACTCCAGCCTGTATCATGAAGTCACTTTCAGATACATTTGGAATTTAAATGATGACTGAGTTGCAATTTGCCCATTCATATTACTCATCAAAGTCAAAGACCTATAACCCTAAGCATATTTCTCATAGTATTATTAAATTTAATATGATCCCTTTAGGTTCGTGAAACACGTTCAGTTACAGGAATATTCTAAAAGTATTAAAATTATGAAAATTAAGCTTGCTGAATGAATGCTTAAAAATTTCTTGCACTCCCATAGAATACCATAAGTAATTTATAATATGCAATAAAAGGAGTACTTTAATTATATGCATTTTTAATTAAAAGTTCAGGGGGAAACAAAAGAGTATTTACAGAAAATGGAACAAAATACAAGGCCTAGCAATGTTTATCAGAGAAGCACAGATTTTAAAGCCAGAAAAAACAAGCTATATTTTATTATTATCAAAATATGAAAACATTGGTTAGAAGAGGCTTCTAGGGGTTATCTAGTCCAACAGTCCTGCCCTAAGTATCACTAACACTTGATCACACCAACCAGCTGGGTTTTTTTCCACTGTGGTTTTCAGCATCTCAAACGCTGAAGCTTGAGCCACTTCCTACAAAAGATTATTCTCTTTCCATTTGCCCATGGTCCCGTTGAGATGGCTGATCCACACACCCTGAGGAGGAAGCAGGATATTTTTCTAGGAAGGTAGGATTTCCTGTGGATTTCCTGTGGTTGCCTCACTAGAAAGGGGCAGCAAAGCAGCACTGAAGAAAAAGCATGCCAGAGAGCTGTTTTTCCACTGTCTACCACCACAGTGGAGTCACTTGTGAACTGTCCAAGAGGTAGGTAGTATTTTAGCTGGTATGACAAAGCCACTTCCCCCTGGAGCAGAAAGCTGAACTGGCAGCGCTTGAGACAGAAGACAGACAGAGCTCCTTAAAGGAAATACATGCTGCTGTATTTGCACACACGCACCTATTTGTCTTAATTGTATTTCTATCATCTTATTACTTACTGGCTGCATAAATAATGAAATAACTTTTATTTTTTTGTTTTACCTTTCTAACAAAAAAACCCCAAAACAAAAGAAAAAAACCAAAACAAAAAACCCAAACAACATTAAACAAACAAAAAACCTCACAAAACCCCAACAAAACAACAAACAAATAAACAAAACCAGCACAAACCAAACAGTCTTACAGTCTTTATTTACAGTCTTCCTTACACATTACATGATTTTCTCATTTGAAGTCTTCCAGTATTTTGTTAATAGGGAATCTGGCATAATTTTTCTCAGGTATTGATGATCAGAGTGAAAACAAACTGTCAGTGCACAAGTATTGTGGGCAGATTTCACAACAATTTTGGTCTGGGTCGCATACTAGAAATTTCTCTAATATAGATTTATTTTTCACTGTTCCAGCAAAGTGCACCGTATCTGCATCAGGAATTTGCATAACAACAATAAAACTGAGACAAGACAATCACAATACAGATTGCACACTGAAGAAGCTCTTTTGATGGAAAGGATTTCACTCTGGAAAAAAAAAAACAAAAACAGCCAACTTCAAAACCAGTTTTGATCAGTGAAGTCGGTGGAATCAAAAGTGAATGTTCTACAGTTTGATCTTGCAACAGCTGTGCAAGGGCCCAGGCTCTTGCTCCCTGCTGACTTGTCCCACACTGCATTAGCAGGAATGTTTGACTTGATGAAGCTTAATCTTTTGTAAACTTCTCTAAATATTTATGTTTGCACAAAAAACATCACCCTGTGACAAAAGTGAGATGGATGTTCCTGGTGCCTTGAAGAAAGCACAGAGTCAAGCAGATAGACTAGAGACGGGAGGGCAATAAATTGGGAGGATAAAAGAGGAATGCTTCTTTATGTTAATACAAGAAAGACCTATTCTGTGTCTGATTCTATACTGCATTACTCATTCAAAGGCTACCCCCAAAGCTAGCAGAAGGTTTGGACATAAAATAATTCACTATTAAAACAGAAAGATGATTTTGATCTCTTCTCCTTTGGGATATAGGAGAAGAGAGCCTCTGTTCTTGCCCCATGACTGTGGATAGCACAGAGACATCTGCTTTGGTGCTTCTGGAAGCAACAGATCCCTGTAGCATTGGTCTCAGCTCTCTTCTAAGTCTTCCTCATGCAATCTTGGAGAAAGAGAGGCACTAATGCTCAGTGGCTGCTTGAGAGCAACCACAGAAAGCTCATCAAACTGGAACAATACTTCCCAACCCACTGTCACACGTCAGGGTAGGATCAAGAAGAGTAGGGCTATGGATTTGACAGTGAAGTACATAAAGTCATTCAAAAGGGCAGGCCTTTCTGGAGAGCAACTCTTCAATTTACTATCTTGCCTGTTCCATAGCCTCTCAGCAAATGCTGTGGAAAGAACACCTCGAAGAAAATTGATGCGTATAACACCCTTTGGAGTCTTGTCTGGCTACTCCCCAAGTAGTTTCTGAAGAAGCAGAGCTAAGGTCACCAAACAAAAATACCACCTTAACTATCATATTTTCACCCACACACAAAAAACTTTCCTCACCAAGACTTCCTGAAATACCAGAAGGGGGAGATTATTCAAGAATCAGCTACTTTTATCAATGGAAAAATTCACACTACCATATAATTTGCAAAAAAGCCATAGCGCTAATTTTATATTATTGTTTTGAAAAATCAGTAAGAAAGGATTCCTAGTTTTGCTCTTTGCCTGGTCATCTCCCTCAGTTGTAGAGGATCAAGACTGTGTACAGGTAGGGCTGTAAGGGGTAAGCTTCATTTTCCAGCAAAAATATGTGCACTTCTAATGTGCAAGTTTTACAGTCTTTAGGCTTGTGTGCTTTAGGATCTGAGGTTAATGAAGAAATCAATGAAAATGTGGCAGGAGGAAATAAGAAATAATGATAATTCAGAAGACATTTTACTTTTTTTTGAGATAATCATTATTAGTACACAGCACATGCTCAGGATAAAGACTATTTTGTTACCAGTCTTCCCATTTGGCAGGTTACCACCTAACATAAACCCAAATCGCAATTATTTAAGTACCAAGTATCACAGGCAACACAATATTTCAAAGCAATATGATTCATTAAGAAAGCATGTTTAAAACTGTGATATGGGAATAGTTAGGACAGGATGTGTCTGATAAAGATGAGGCCAGGCTTCTACCTCTGTTTCACAGTTTCTAATCTGGTTCAACCCATAGGAGAGTAATTTGTGTCACAGACATAATAATAGGCTATTCAGATGCTGCCTAGGGCAGGAAATGAATTGCTGGCCTGCATTCAGTTCATTGAGGACAAGTATCTACATTAAAGAAAAAAGTACAGAAGCATTTTCATTAGCCTCTTGCCAAACCAGTCTCCAGCAGCTGGAGTAAAAATTGAAAAGGAAATCTTCCATTTTAAATGGGTTATAATCCAAGTTCTGGTCCCTACTGTCATCTGGAAAGATGTAAATAGCAATAATGCCATAAATGGGCCTGGTTGCATTGTTCCCTACTGTGAAATAAGCATTTGCTTTAACGACAATGAATTGGAGTTACTGAGCCCTTAAAGAAGCATGTGGCACTCACAGTGAATTCACTGGACATTGTGACAGTCACTATTTGGCTTTCCAGCATAAGTTTTTCTACCTTCTTAAAAGGTCATATAGAGTTAAATAATGCATTACAATTTTAAGAGAGATTGAGATTTCTTTCCCAGATCTTTCACAAAGGCAAATAGAATGTGTTATCTTGGAATTCCAATGAGTATGTCATAACTTACTGGAAAACAAAAACCTTAAGATCAATTTCTGTGGAAATCAGCTGTTAAACTCAGCAGACAATTTTCTTGAGAGGATAACTATTAAGCTCTCCTTAAAACACTTTAACACTTCTCTCCAACTCCAGGTTTTCATCCTACATTTTTAGTTTCTTCTCCCTAATAAATGCCTGTACATTTGGGGTTCAGCTGAAATTCAGCAAACTAAATGGGAAGAGATGAATCACAGAAAGCAAAGGCAGTGAACACAATCTGCTGGATAGATTGGTGACGTTCATGAGGTGGAAATTTGAGTATTTGGGAGATTTGGATAAAATCTTTTGTGGTACAAGGCATCCCATGTGTCTTTGATGAATCACTTAAGGCTGAATTCAGCTAAATAAATGCAAGCATTTATAGCACAGGAAACAGCATTTTGAACTAGGTTTTCTTTGCAGTCAATAGAGAGAAGCAGGGAATTCAGAATTATAAGAGATCAGATATTTAAATCATCCTAAGAAGTGCACATTTCTGTCTGATGACTATGAAGAAAGACTAAGATAACTTGCTGAGTTGGGAGCTTCTGCAGTTACATGAGATAAATTCACATTTATAATTTGATTTTGAAACACACTTAAATAGAGAAGTATTGTGGCAAGATTTTTAATGCTATTAGAAGAGAGATGTTTGGTGATAAATGTCATGAAACTTCTATTGAAATGAAGATTTTTCAAAATAACTTAGACATCTAGACATCTAAACAGTTAGAAACATCTAGAAAATCAGAAACATCTAGACATTTTAAAAAGGACTCTAAGGTGTTGAAAATAGTCCACCGATCAAGACTTTGCAGCTTGGTAAATTAGGCATTTTTTTGTACTTCCTCCCTAACTCAAAAAATAGGGATTGTTGCCTTTTTGCTATCCTGTGGGAATACCATGAGAATTAACACAGAAAAAAACGTGGAATTCTCATACTGCAGTAACAGATAGACAAATTATCTGAAATTTATCCAGTATAAATGAGATATCAGGCAGTCAACAACTGAATTCTCCTTTAGCTTAGATTTGAAACATTCTGAAGTCTGGTGCTCCTTATCTGATGAATATTGTATCTTTACAGACCCAATCCCTGGCTAGGACAAATATATACAACACCATGGCTGCAAAACTACATGAGGAGAACAATCTTCCTTTTCCAAGATCAGATATGCACTAAGTGCAGGCAGACACCAACTCTTGATCTTTCAACCCTGGAAGCACATCACTAGCCAGGGTAACTCTTATGTAAAATACAGTAGCTTATAAGGAGTAGTGAGTAGAAAGAGTGACTAACAAAATATTAGAGCAAGGGGTTAAAAAGAAAAAATTAAAACCATCTGGTCACAAAAAAATACAGTTGGCCAGTCTTAATCATACAGCAGCTCTCTACAAATACTCAAGTATGTTTGTGAACTCTACCAAAAATAGTTCCAAAATGAGTCACAACACTAAAGGACAAAAGAAGTCAGCAATAATGCTCTTTCTACAATAAATACGAGCAGGAACATTTTCACCAAGATCCTACTAGGCATGGTTTCCAGGGGCACCTTTGCTCTTTACAACTCCAAAGAGCTGTAAGGTCCATTGCTGGATGTTTTTGCTGGTGAATAGGCAAAAGAAGAATACCTGCTGCTCATTCATCAAGGAATTAACTCCCAGTGTGTCTGGAGCCAACACATGGAAGAAAATGTGACTCATAGAAGGGTAAGTATCCTTGTTTCCTCATGATGATTCATTGCCACCACTAAACAGAGTTATGAACAGGAACTAAACAGGGTTACATGCAACAGTAGGGGCAATATACACGACTGCATTGAAAAATAATTACGCTATAACATAACTCAAAGTTGGCTCCCAGGTCAGTATTGCTCCCTGTGCACTCTGGTCTGAACAACTCACAAACTCAGTGGCCTGGGTGACTCCTGCCAGAGACCTTGCCCCACTGCAGCCACTCACCAGAGCTGCCTGGCACCTGCTGCAGCGCATGAGCACTCACAGGAAAGCCCTAATGGGACAGTCCTAATGTGATGGTATCCTATGCTCTGTGCATTTCCAGATTACAGGCAGCCCCCACATCCCCGTGACTTCCCATCAGTAAAATGCAGGTAAGGCCATCTTCCTCTTTTGTGGGGCTAGGCATTGCACATTGGAAAGATACCAAATGCTCAGATACAATGATATTAGCCTTAGGAAAAAAAAACCAAACAACAAAAACAAACCACAAAACAGGAAGACAAAAAAAAAGCTCTATATGTTAAGGATGCTATTCAAGAAATATAAATACTTGCTAAATTACTCCAATTCCCTTATTGCATACTCAGCTGCTTCACAGACTAGAAAAAAAGGTGTCTGATGTTTTACTAGTGCAACTGAGTGTGAAATAAAAACTACAGCTGCACTAGGAAGATAAACTGCTTAGGCAAAACATATTTTGAACAATTTCCTCACTGTTTTGTGATCCAAATAAAACACTGCCCACCATAGCAGTGTAAATGGCACCATAACACAGTAAGTAGAAAATACAAAGCCCTGGGGCATTTGCATGATGATTTGAAAGAAGTGAATCATCTTTAATATGCATACTAAAGGAAAATTACCAGGTTTCTTCTTGAAATGTGAGGCAGAGTCGACAAAATGCTGTAATAAGAGGTAATCACATTACTGAAGTGTTGGATTAGTCAGTTTAGGAAATATACCCTTCTGCTGTTTACAAATCACTTGTAGGGCTTGGCAATTATCATTTTATCTCCAAGAGGAATATTGACCTGCTTGCGCATTTTGCGTCCTCCCATTAATTAAATCAAGCATCTGCTGAGGGTTCAACCAGCTTGTACTTTGCAAACTGGAGCCCTGCTGGCATTATGTTAGGGAAAAACGTGTTGTAATGAGGTTCATTATCTCAATGGCATTTTACAGGCAGAGTCTTAATAGGGAAATGGACTAATGTGTGGTCATTATAGAATCAAAGCAAATACAAATTAATTTTAATGCTATTGTTCATGACATAGTGCATAAGTGAAGGCCTTGAAGGAGAGAGGCTGAAGCAGCTGAATGAGGCAGAGAGAAGATGGAAAAAAGGAAATTCTAAGAGATGATATGACAAATGTAGGAACATGGACAGAGGAATATGATTTGGAGGGCAGAGAGAAAAGGAGGTATCAAAAAGGACATGAGACAAGGGCAATTGGCTTGTGCCTACACCAACAGAGAATTAAACCAAGAGAAGGACTGCAATATTAAATTACTCAAAATGAAAAATTTGCCCCTTTTAGGCAGCAGCTTAATCCGACTTAAATACCTAACCATCTTCCTGAGATGAGGAGAAAGTATAAGCATGCATGTGTGTACTGGAGTAATCTGATGGGGAAGCTGGTAAGCAGTCCTGGCACACTCAAAACTGCTCCCAAAACAAAGGGTGAGAGCACAATGGAGACTAGAGGTGCTCTGCTGCATAATTGGTTAACGGTCTTGAGCATCCAGCCTTCTCCAGTAGCTCAGCTGGGCCTCCAAAACTAGTATAAATTCTGTGGATCCAGACTCTGCTTATTTATGTAGACTCTAGCTTAAATTTTATAAGTTATACAAAACCACACAAATTTAGAAAAAAAAAAAAAAAAGGTTACATAAAGTACCAGCAAATACCTCATCACATGCTGGCTTCAGTTTCATGGACAAATATTTAGCAAGGGGTACTAAAACTTATCTCTTCAGCTATATACTTTTATTACAACCACGGCTAAGACCCAGGTCATTATTTGCAGACCTTCATATTTCAGTGCCTAAGGACTGTTATCATGCACAAGTACCTGTTTAAACAGAGTTTCAGCAGTCTACTGAAAATCTGGCCCAGGAAAAGGCTCATAACACTTTGTGGTGTTTTTTTTAAATACTGAGAAACCCCTCGGTTAGGTCATGTCCCGCAAAAATTGACACAGCCCATCTCCAAGGAAGAAGCTGTTAAATAATTATCACACATCATCTTTTCTGTGAAGGGCATAATTGTTTACAATTACTGAACTAAACAGAAGAATACATTATGTACAAACACTGACTGAAAAGATGTGTATTTTGAGAATGAGAACAAACAAAACACAAAAAATCCATCTGGATGCAAAGAACACCTTTGCAACACTGTTTGGAAGGCTCTCTTATTTCAGAGAGGTCAAACTGCCGCACCCATCTATTTCACAGAGATTTACAATGGATATTGTGATTTTGTATAACCAAATGGGGAGGGGGTGGGAGCGTGGGTGGTAAGTTAGCTTTTTGTCAGGTGACTGGATATTGACTAACTTATTTTGACAGTTTCACAGGAGCAAAACTTCAGTCCAAGCTGATCCACAGTCTACTGAAGTCTACTGCAAATAATTTCCAGAGAAGGATCCATCCAAACATGTCTGAACTCTGTTCAACCAAACTCTTGAGTTAGCTGTCTAAACTTCTGTACAGTTGACAAAAAAAAAAAAAAAAAAAAA